>BMAT01000732.1:479883-494516 GCA_019649035.1 Elysia marginata | reverse complement strand
TAAGTGTAGACCAAGTGAACCCGCCTCAGAATGAGCAGATCCTCACAGTGGACGCCCAGCACTCCTCGTTGCTTATTCGAGATTTAAAACCACACAGGTAAAAATTTTAGACGTGCTTTATGCGTAGTGTTCAAAGTATTAACAAGAGACTTAATAGCTTTAATGTAAACTTACCCCATCAATTCACATAGAAAGGAATATTAGGCACGCAAGTGTTTTAACTCTGTTTGTTACTGCTGTTGCTCATGGCAGAATTTCTGCCGTTTATGTGCAACCGGTCCCTATCATAATATAAAAAATATCGACAACAACCAAACATTTGGACAAAAGAATCTACCACCTGTATAGTAATTTTGAGCATTTTACAGACAAATAGTTTTTCACAATAATGATTTTCATTATATTTCAGGCGGTATGAACTAATCGTGTCTGCTTTATCAGCGGATTCAGTGCCGATAGTGAATCACACTGTTGAGTTTAGCACATCTACACCAGGACGCTCTGGGTCCCAGGTACTCTCAGACCTGACAACTGATGAGATGAGCGGTCAAGAGGAGGACAGTTGTCCTGAGTGTCCAGTGTGCCCAACAGTTGTACCGACTTGTGGCTGTGCTAAATTGTTGAACGCTACCACTATAATCCCTGATTCAAGCCCCACACCAGTCATTACCACTCTAAAATCGGAGGTGTCAAGCCTCCCACCTGTTCTTACAACTTCACAACCCGACTCAGAATCTTCTTCAATAAAAACAACTACGTTAGAGCCAGAGGTGTCTAGTTCAGCAGTGCAAACAACAGGTAACCATAGTTGTAAGGCGTCTTTGATAATTTCAAGTTATTTGAACTGAACAAATGAAAAAGGTTAGAATAATTATCTGTTAATCGTATTTCCGTCCTCCTTTGCCATTCCCGCCTCAACTCTTTTTTCTCCTGCCACCCGTTCTCTTTTTTTCCTTCCTATTGTCTTTCCTTTTTCTTTCTCTTCTTGTTTTAAAGTTTAAAACTGTTTTACTTTGAATGTAGAAGAGCATACGTTTTGTTATCTTTTCAATTATGTGAAAACATTTTCAGAAAGTTTGTATTGTTTCGCAAACCAGATTTAAGTATCTTAACGATTAAGTGAGAACAAATAAGTAGGGAGTGCTATGAAAGTTCCACCGACTTATGGCCTACATTCTACTAGCTAGTGTAAAGTGTCGTCTTGTGAAAACTTAATGTCAAATGTCCGACTGTGTTTTAACCTTTGCAGTTGTTAAACTGACCTGCATTTGCGTTATGGTATTTATAAATATTAAATCTTATAAATGACATGTGGAAAAAACAAGAACTATGTATCTCAAACGTAATTTTATGTGTATGTTTTCTATTCAAGTGTCAGATGACGGGGTATTTGTACTGACTACCAGACTGTTAGCCAAATCTCCATCTGGGTAAGGATATCTTCACCATAATACTTCGTAAGCTAGGAACCTTCTAGAACAAAATTTTGTGATCGGAATTTCGTATGTATTAGAAAGAATCTTATGATGGCTTTTTTATACTTTTGTTGGCCCTGCTATTGACAAAATTAATCTAGAGGGGCATAATTCCAAAACTAAAAGGTTTATAATAAAATATGGTACGCCATTGCGTTGCCAATCATGATATGAAAAACTGATGAAAATTCGGAATGTTTGGAATTTAAAAAAGTGGACGGGGAAACCTGCTGACAAAGAACGTTTTGGAAAGTCCTTTTTCTGAAGGTAAAAATATTTTTTACATCGGGTCATATGAAGCTCTCCGGCTCCTAGCCTGTTCTATATTAATTTAACCAATATTGTGGTATCGTTTGTGTGATTGGAAGTCATCCTTTTTCATTACAGTGTTTTAGCACGCGTCATATTTTTGTATACGGGGTGCACAGACCACCTCGCGTGTGGGTATTCTTGAAGGATAAAAATAGACCTAGCTGCAAGTGCTATTTCACTCGTGTTACCCGGAACAGGAGTATCTAAATGTCTTCGTGCCGTCTACTAAGGAGTCCTATGGTGAATGTTTCCTTGTCTCCCTAAATACATGAATCACTTGAGACAGAAACGCCGGTTCAGCAGATGAAAGTCGTTTTTAGTTTTAAAGTTAATTTGTACGTCACGGGTATCTCCTGTACCTACCGGTACTTCGTCCAAACACGTATACATCTATTTTTGTTGGTAGTAAATCAGCTCATTTGATTTCGAATTTTCCATCTAATTATCAATATGTTGGAAACCCTATTGTGCCTCTTAGATATCGAATGGAACAGGCATACGATAGCGTAGAAGTTTCAAGAACCTTGCAGAGTCTTTGAGAAGGTTGCAAGTTGATTGATTCGTGTACAGGTGTGAGGACGAAAGATGGGAGGGGAAGACAAAGATAGTGTGTGAGTGTGTGAGAGAAAGAGAGCGTGTGAGACAAAGGGAGTGTGTGTGTATGAAAGTGAGTGCGGGGTTGTCATTTCACGCTGTGGCATTGCATAAGACATTGAACACTCCTGAGTGTGTTATATATGAGTGGTTTTTTTTATTGTTATTTTTATATTTTCTTCATTGATTTCATGATTACTTTTACTGTTATTTTCATGATTGTTTTTGTTGTGTTGTTGTTACAATCATTACTGTTTACTATTACTGTTATTGTTATAATTTGCCTTTATAGTTTATTTCAAAACCATCTTTTCGTGTCAATCTTAAACATCATTTTGTTTTTTCGCAGGATAAAGATAGCGTGGGTAGTGGAACAAGGAGATGTTTCGCAAATTGAAGCTTTCTCTGTCAAGCTGAGTACAAAGTCTGGTAGAAAATTAGCCCAGGCCAAAGTTCAGAGAAAGGGAAGGTGAGGGTTATCTATTACATCCTCAGAAAATCTATAATGTTGGTTGAAATTGATAGTTTTGTCCTCTTTTGTGGAACAATCGACATTGGCTTTCAGGTGGGTATTTGATACCAGCTTTGGCCATTTTGCTCCAGATCGTGTGACTAAAATCTATTTGTTGGTTAAAGGAAGAACATAGAACTTGTTAACTCTGGCAACTCTGGAAAATTTGAAAAGTCCTGTGCAATGTCGCACTTTCTTTGCTATAAATTTCATTACTAAAAGATTCAAAATGTTTACTAAAAAACCACGTGCACTGTCTCCTTTGAAAAACCACAAAAGTGGACATAAAACCAATTAGTTCCTAGCCCACTAACTAATTCTCGTGATGCCTGATTTCTCTTAAACCCAGAGTCTAACTTCGTAAAGAACTAACTCTCGTCTTGTTTGTTTTCTCCAAAACCCAGAGCCCAAAATCCTTAAGAACTCTCATGTTGTCTGTTTTCTTTATAATCTAAAGCCCAGCCTCCTTAAGAACTTACTCTCGTGTTGTCTGTTTTCTCCAGAACCCAGAAGTTCAGCTTCTTAAGATCAAAGTTTCTTTTTTTAATGTTTTATCCTTGTTCCTCGTTTTTTCTGGTTGATTTTGCGCGGAATATAATAGACCCAAATCTTGTGCTTTTTAATCTTTAAGCTCTTCGTTTTAACTTCCTTCACATCTAGCTCTCATTGATGTTGTTTTGTTCTGCTTCGTTGTATGTCTAAAACCACGAGTTCAACCTTCTATATCTACAAACCAAACTGTCGGATTTTGTATTTGTCTAAGATAACGAGTTTAACCTGATTCAGACTTTTATACCATTGTTGTGTTTTGTGTGTATTCTTTTTGTTTGCCTGAAACCCTGACTTCATCCTGTTCGATACCCAGTTTTTCTGAAACTCTGACTTCAACCTCTTTGATACCCAGTTTGTCTGAAACCCTGACTTCATCCTCTTTGATACCCAGTTTGTCTGAAACCCTGACTTCATCCTTTTTGATACCCAGTTTGTCTGAAACCCTGACTTCATCCTCTTTGATACCCAGTTTGTCTAAAACTCTGACTTCATCCTCCTTGATACCCAGTTTGCCTGAAACTCTGACTTCATCCTTCTTGATATTTATTTTGCCTGAATTCCTGATTTCATCCTGTTTGATATCTAGTTTGCCTGAAATCCTGACTTCATCCTCCTAGATACCCGATCAACCTGAAACCCTGATTTCACCCTCCTTGAACCCCAGTTTGTCTGAAGCCCTGACTTCATTCTCTTTGACAACCAGGTCACGATGTTCTTGTGATTGTCTGAAACACTGACCTCATTTTTTAAACTGATCGTATTAGTTTTTGTTTGTCCAAAAGCTTGAGTTCAATCGTATAGACAGTGAAAATTAACTCTGATTGTTTTTGCGGTTTTTTTAATTTTTTTAAAGCTTATGATTAACCTTTTGGAAACCAAGCTCTCTTACCATTATTTTTCATAAGACCCTTCCTCTTGGAGACACATTGCCGATATTGTTTTTGGTTGTTCTTTTGTTTTTTTAAAGAACCTTGAGTATAGCCTCCTTGAGACCTAGCTCCGCTTACATCTTCAACATTGAGGCTAGAAATAATGGAGGGGAAGTTTTGGCAGATTCAGAGCTCCTGGTCACGACATCACCAAAAGACAAACCGGCAGGTACGGTTACATGAAGGTTATTTTTCTCTGTGTTAGACGGCTAAAACTAAACTGTGTGAATTTAAAAAAGATATAAAGGAGTTAAGCAGAAGGCAGTATGAAATATTATAGCGTAGGTTTCCGGGTTTCTTTCTTTTTAAATGCTGAGAGATTCCAAGGTGTCCCACTTTTTGGTCAGTTAGACTTTTCAACCCCCAAGCATTGCTGCAAGAATTGACTTCAAGTCTTCAATTTTGAAAAATAGCTCTGAAATAGTTGTTTTTTGTTTTCAATTTTCATTGCGCCCGACTTTGCATTTATTTCTCATAAAAATTTTGTTTCAACTTTTTAAAAAATTAATTCTACTCATATCGATTAGTTTTTTTACCCTATTCTTTCACTCCAACATGCATTAGTATTTCACGGCCAGCTGGACTGATGCTCCGAGGTGCAGGAAGCTGAGGCGTATGGATCCTGGAGCTCGAGGCTACTTGTGTGTGCAGTGAACGTTACTTTTTATCTAGAGTCGCCGGGCTCTGTTTGAGCCTCCAAGACAAGCTGAAAAGTTTAAGATAGCACATCTGTTGTGTTTCATATTCTTACTGTACATTTTACCATCAGGTTCATACAGCCCCAAGCTGTATTTGGAAGCCAACGAGATCCGCGATAATCAGCTCCGTCTCTTCTGGGGCGTTCAAGACGCCGGCAGTCTGAAGGTTACTGGTTTCAGGTACTACAAAAGGCTATTTATCCGTTTATCATCAAAGAGGCATGTGGCCATCTTTGTTATATTTCAAAATCTAGGGCTATTTTAGAGTTTGGCAATTTCAGATTTATGAAATAGTGACGAGGAATTAGAGTTTCAGTTCTACAAAATGCGTCAATAAAACAAAGAAATGTTAGAGTGCTAAAAATTTTAGCTCAAGTCTCAGGATGTTGGCTTCCAATGTTCTTCCTACCATAAGAACTATATTCTGCACTTTTTTACTTGTTTATGACAACATATTTAAGCAATAATTAAGATGTATAGTGCTATATTAGTGTAGACCGAGAGCCATTAGCCTTTGGTAGAGCAATAAAGTGGCTTAAAGATTTGTGTGGGCAACGTAGTTTACGGTTATGGTAGGGTTAAAGAAATTGGGAAAGTAAGTTGATGGTCTGCCTCTACACTTTTCTAAGTGTGTGTTTGGTGGAGGCCTGTGAGTCAACAGTGATATGGATATGAATCAATTCTGGAAATGTGAGATATTGAGCCGTAAATGTTTATGTTTTTTTTTCTTGTTTTATGAACTCTGTCAACCTGTGATTTAGTCCTACAATTCATTTTTACTAAGATAAGTCATTGCCCTAATTACCAACATGGATATATCTGTTACAATCTGTTCTCAGGCTAAGCGTGCTCGACGGAGGTCAAAGTGGACCTGAACTGCTCACTCGTAAACTTCTTCCCAAAAGGACCAGTTTTACTTTACAGAAACTCCCACCAAATAGGTAGAACTTGCTTATTAAATCTTATTATAATGTTACCATAGCTATACGATCGCATAAGAGAATTTTCATATGATCTCTATCACAAATTGAACATTTCATTCCATAAAAAGTGTGTGGTCTTTAGGGATAAGAACAATTTTTTTTGTTTGTTTGTCTCTAGGGTTTGCACTCCACATTCACTCTAACATTTAGTCAAATGAAGATTATTGGCATTTTGTTGTTTTTTTTGGTTTTTTTTTTTTTTTTTGCATTAGGGTTTTCAAAAAGTGAATAATTGTTGCTGATATGTATATTTCATGACCTTAGCGGATTGCTAGTTACACTAAATTATTTTTGTAAAGGGTACTTGAGAGTGACGAGAAAGGTCCTACTGAAAAGATAATTTTGATAGTTTTTACTGTTTGTTAAACTCTCAGAAACATCCTGTGAAAACCAAGGACCATACAAGAAAATACGCTTAATCATGAAAAAAAAATGAATATCGTTTATTTTGAAACACAGAACGCAAAACACAAGCACATAAATTCCAAAAGATTTAGCTGACAAAAAGAAAGCTTTGCTGAGTAAAGGTATATTCTTTGGCAGATTGAGTGTATTTAGTGCTGTCCGGCAAATTGTGCCACCTTTTGGCGTTCAATATTTTTGTACAACTTTTTTCGTTAAAGCAATGTGACTGTGCGTTTCTCCCCATGTACAAAGCCCTTGTCCTGACTTTGAATTGAGATCGACTTCATTTCTTTGTTTCCATATCCAGGCCTATCACTATTATACTGAATGCTATGGGGGTAGATAGACAGGTTGCGTTGACATCAGGTTTAAGCTTGGTGACACCAGCAGAGGGTGCAGTGGGGAAGGCCGTCGTCGGGACTTCGATAACCACATGAAACGAGTCTGAAGATCAATCTGCACCTTTGAATCATATCGTGTAAGTATGTGTACCAAGTGAAGTTTTAATTTGTATGGCAAATATTTTCGGATAATCAAACTTTCGGAGAATCAAATTTTCGGAGAATCAAATTTTCGGAGAGCATAATAGATATTTTGACTTGTGCATTTTAAAATCTTTTAGCATCTTTTATCATAAAAATTGTAATAATATAAGCGTTTTACGTTTTTCTACAGATTTCGAAAACTGCAACGTCTGACCTGATGACCAGAGACTATTTGAGGCTACCAGTTGTCAGTTTCAAGACTGAACCACCACGCGTAATATTGGACAATGCAATCTATTGGACATCAGAAGAAATTAAGACTTAACCCGAACGGTTACCTTTTTAAGACACCACGTCAAAACTATTGAAAATCATTTACATTTTGTTTTTACATGATTTTCTTTGCATAAGCAATATATTGGAATAAACTGCACACTTAATATGCTGTTTTTGTAGAACTACTTTGAATGCATCTCATTGTTTTGCTTTTGGCTGTAAAACTTTTAGGTTGTTAATATATTTATTTGTCTCGCAACGAGTCCATATGGGTTGGATGTTGCCATTTTTACATTAAAAGACAATGATATTTTTAACAATGGATTTTTTTAACTTTCAGATTATTAAAACTTGCATATTATTATCAAATTTTATCAAAAGATTTTAAAAATGTCTATTCGTTTAAAAATAAATTCTAAAAAAAATCATCTTTTTAAAGTTGTTTTCGTGACTTATACCACCATTTGGACCAGTTGCGAGACTTGCATCATAATTTGCGATTTTGTCCTGCTTATCTCAGGCAGTTTTTTAACCGCTGCAAATGTCATATAGAAGTAAATGTTGAAAGGTCAATACGTGATTAAAATGCTATTTTCGTTCAACTAATATATTATTGTAATTTACTCATCTGGCACAGAATGATATGTGACCTACCAGAATATGCTTAAGAACATGTACTAGCGTCCAAGTTTTTTTTATTCATGTATATGCATTGTTTTTTATTAGCATGTTTGATGTAACGTTCATTTTTAATTTATTATGGTTCCACAGTGCCATCCTACACTTAGCATATTATCTCGATTATTTTTATCGTAAGGCAACGGTAGCTTCATATTTATTTTTCATATCGATGGTCAATGTTTAATTTATTGAGAAGTCGCGAGATTGCAATAAAGACAAATACTGCTAAAACTATTGTGATTGGCATTTTTTATGAGCTTAAATTTATGAATTCCTGTTGAATAAAACTATTTTTCAAATACAGTCAGCATAACCAATTACTTCGCCTAAGGTGAAAACAGACTTAAGTCGGAGTCCTTATACTTAAACTTCCCCCTGGTATACGCACACACCAACATGCGCAAACTAATAAAGTTAACTGAAAGTCGAATTAAACAAATTCAAGTTAAACAAAGTTGACCGTATAAAATGACACTTCTTGCACAAATTTTTTTGTCCTCTCAAACCACCAAACCACGCGTAGGCCTGTTTTAATCACATACTAGGTGCATATTAATCTTAATGGAAGAAACTAGTGTCTTTTTACCTGTCAAAACTTCTTATTCAACCACATGTTTAGTTTTTTCCTCATACGTTTTCTGCAAAATCTTTGTAATGTACATGAAAAAGACGTAAATTGAGGCTTTTGCTAAAGGATTTCAAACAATTAATTTAAATCGTAACGTCTTGCAAATCTTTGATCGGTTCATAACAATTTAAGAGGCGCCCTCGTAAACAAAGAGCCGTGATATTTAATACTTTGCTGCATGAGAGTGTTTTTTGGGCAAAAATGTTGTTCCAAAGCTGCTCTTGCAAAAAATATATAAGTCTCTTTCGTTAATGATATGAGAATTTCTTACTTTCATCTACAGCCTCAAAGCCAAATGAGCAATTCCATTGATTTTATTAATATAATTCAAAAACAAAACTCGATAAGGCATATCGTTGTATACAACGTTAGGAAATTAAAAATGTTCAAGTTCCATTCTCTTAAAGTTTACAGTATGTACTTTTTAAAATGGAAAATGTTTGGGGGGTTTTTTGTCGTTTTTTTTTTGTTTGATAAGATGTTAACACCCAACTAGTTTACGATAGCCGTTTTAACAGACCCTAAAAAATGGTGACCTCATAAAACGTTGTGAGATTTTCATATTTTCAAATTGTTTCCAAGAAATAGCTTTACAATTTTTTTTATAAATTATTCTAAATGGGCAATCGCTACAAAGTAAAATCAATTATACCATTATTTCTCAAACAAAATTATGAAACTATGTGTCTTTGCACTATTGAAGTGCTCCTTTTGCATCCGGTTTAAAAATATAGCTTTCGAACATGAACAGAAATATCGAATAAAATGTCCCAGGCTAACCTATAGACATACCTAAAATGAACCTAAAATTAGATCATGTAGCCCCCATAACAGAATACTTTACTTTTTGCTTCTATAAAAAATACGAAACAACATATATACATATATAATTATATTTTATCCTTTATAAGTTTTTATAGTATGCCTATAGTGTATATTTCCGTTGTCAAACCAGGTTCGACATATGATCTGTATCTCTCTCTCTCTCTCTCTCTCTCTCTCTCTCTCTCTCCCTCTCTCTCTCTCTTTATCTGTCTTTGTTTCTGTCTCTGTCTATCTGTCTGTCTGCCTGTCTCTGTCTCCTTGCCTCTCTGTCTCCCTGTCTCTCTCTGTCTCTCTGTCTGTCTGTCTTTGTCTCTTTCTATTTTTCTCTCTCTAACTATCTCTCTCTCTCTCTCTCTCTCTCTCTCTCTCTCTCAATTTGACACTGCACTATAGATAATGTTAAAAAATTGTTCTCACTGAACATGAAGTAGTAATGTCTGAGACTTCTAATTGTAACGATAGCTCTCTGAGTTTTAACATAGCCTCCGTTCAAAACAGCACACTACTCCCAATATAATAGTGGGATAGGTGATTGTTTGCTGCGCACTATAAAAGTTGGAGCTAGGCTTATTTACTGGCGTCTTTACAGTTCTGTAAAATTAAGCCTAGGTAGGTGTCAGGGTGAAAGTCAATAGAATTAGAAAGTGTCTTAAAGTTAAGATTTACCCAAAGCCAAAGGATAGCTGTAACCATGTAAGCTACCAAGCCACCTTAGATTTTCCTAAAATCCATAAGCCTGCTAACCACCTTAGCCTAGTCCTAAAATAAAGATTCAAGATTCTTTTTGTCTATTACTAGCTTATTAGACAATAAATACATTATCTAATTTGCTTTAACTTGTAGTCTATTAAATTTTTTTTGCAGTTAATTCTTTTATAAACAAAACAAAAAAGTAGGCCTATGCCTTTCTTGGAAAACTTTGATACGTAAATCATCTTAATTACTTTTTAAATTTTAATTGTGAATCGTTTTGCTTACAAACTGGTTGATAAATCTCAAACTTTGCTTGGTAACTCTGGTTTCTTATTATCACAAAAATTGAAAAATCAATACATTTTTTGAAGAAAATATGTTTTCTGTTGCTTCTTTTACTTCTTTTCGGCTTATTTAACTTCTAGCTTGTTACTCACTTTGAGTTACAGATGAAGTCCAGATGTAAAAAAAGGTTTCTCACCTTTTTTGTTCATTTAAAATTTGTATACAGTCGCACTTTTTCATATTTTTAATGTATGTTTAGAAACTGCCTTGATAAAAAAATTTGCACTCTTCTGAAAATTTATATACCATAAGCTCTCCTTTTCTGATAATCTTGTTTCAAATAATACAATATCCATTTTTTTCCCTGTGGCTTTTTTCCTTTTCTCAACTCAGCTAACCCGTAAACAAATAACTTAAAATTACTTATCCTGCTGTCCTAAAATTGCTCTAATATCAGATTTGAATTTATACCAATATACCTTTGATGGTATACAAGAAAGGTAGTGATATTACTTTCCTGTTTGAATATAATTATTACAACTTTTTTCACATAACTTTTTTGTCAATTTCATTTTTTTCCATGTGCTTTTCAGCACTGTCTTCGAAAAAATCATACTTTATACTACAAGGCTTTCGTTTAGACATTGCTCTGTCTTAACATATAATAAAAACTGTTTTATGTTGCCCTTATTTGTCTAATCAATCAATTTTTCTATCGTGGGGTATGACTCATTTAACTAATTCTTCACCATTTTATACACATGTAAGTTGACACTTACATGTAATAATCACACAATATTACATCTCTAATCCTCTTAATTGTAGGCTTCTCCTTTTATGTATTCTTTTTTATGCCCTTTCCTCCCCCCTCCCACACACACACACATAATTCTCCTTCACCATTATAAGAGTTTCTGAAACTTTCAAGTTTCAATCTCGGAATCGCCTACATTATGATAATAATATGTCTTCCGGCATTTTTTAATAAAAGGCTTATCAAGTTATCTTCTTTATTCAGACGAACAACATAAGTAGCGTAGGACCTTTTGAGTGGGATCGGCGACTCTCATATAAGGACAGTTTGTTTTTTTTTTCGCAACCAGGCTCAATCAATCGGATGTCACGTTTTCACCTTTACTTCAAAAAACTCAACTATCTTTACTGAGAAAAACCCTCCAAATTCGCGGGCATATCGCCAGTTCGAAATAAACGCTTCAATGGGTAAGGATTTAGAGGAAAGAGCTAACGTAACGAGAGGCCAAACTGATCGAAAGAAAGAGATGCGCGGGCCGCGTAGCTTGGTGACAACTCTTTAAAGAATCGCGTGATCAGCCCAAGAGCCAAAATATTATACTCTCTCTCTCTCTCTCTCTCTCTCTCTCTCTCTCTCTCTCGCTGCGCTTTCAAAATCTAATAAGATGAATTCACAAGACCGCATCGTAATGAGTAGGGGCCCATTCGCTGCGCATAGTCCGCCTTGCTTAACACTAGCTCAGCCAGCCAGTCTACGGGAAAGCCATAGCACTAGTTTGAATAAGGTTGGGAATAAAGGGTGAGAGTGATAAATAGATTCGACTAGAGTTTGTAGAAAAACAGTTAAAGGGAGAAAAAAAAATAAGATCTGCATGTGACTAGGGTGGGGGGAGATTGAGACAAATTAGCAGCGTGGCTCAGTAGTTTGTGCGTCGGACTCAAGATCTGATGATTGCGGATTCGATTACCGACACCGACTCATTTTGTGATTGTATTGGGAAGCGATTTATCCGCACTTTTCTCAGTCATCTTTAAAATGGGTATCTGGCAAAATGCAGCAGTGCTTGAAATTTGTGGAATATTATTGTTTGAGCACCTAACAGACACTCATAGTGTAATGCTCTGAAATATGTGTTGACTTCGCTCTAGTGTGTTCGGGCCTGCTGGGGTAAACATGTAAAGCTTTGAGGTTGCATTCGGCGGGGGAAGATTATAACCATATTTATTTATAACTATTCAGACGGAAATAAGATAAACGTTCGGAAAAAGACAATTCACTGTAGAAAATAAATATTATTTTTAGGGACAAAAAGACAAAGATTTTCTGGGTATCATACAACAACGGGGGAAAAAAAGAGAAGGAGATGTGAGGAGGTTGAAAGACAGAATTAGACGGAAAGAAGATAAACCTTCGGAAAGAAGAAAAGTTTAATATAAATAAATAGATAGTGCATAAAGACAAAAGAAAGGGGGGCAGTTTTCGACAGCCAAGTCTATTGCACGACAGTGTCGGGTACACCACAATCAGTAGCAAAGACTATCGCTCGCAACTCTTAGAGAATGAATGACTTTGTGGGCCAAAATTTTTTTTAATAGTTTAAACCTGGTGCCCGCACAGCAGGCATAAACAAAAGCCTGAGTTGGGCAGAATTTTTTTGAGTGATGACTTTCTATGCAAATCCCCGAATGGTTAAAGAAATGTAAACCTTGCAGAAGAATAAAATTCAATGTTTTAGTCCTACTTGGTACTTCCTTTAAAAGTACAAGAGTTGTCGACATAGCACAAATACTTTCGTTTCATAGGTTAAAGTTATCGGTAAAAGTCGGCGTAAGAATGGAGAACTTTCCACATTAATTTTATTTTGTTGTACTTATGTCTCTTGGTCCTCACACATCATGTTTGTAAGGTATTGAGAAATATCCCAAGTTTAACTTATGCAATATTCTTGCATCTATTCAGTGATACTCGCAAATGTATTCAGTGGCATTTTTATGTCTTGCGATGCGCCACTTAAAATGAGTCCCAATTTGAAATTGGAAAGTAGTAAGACATAAGTATCACATTAAAGCTCATTTTCACTGTTTTCAAAGACGACAAATAGAAAAGCTATGTCATGCTTCTGTGTGAAATTATCTTTTTTTAAGTCGGCAGGGTAAGTATTTGTGAAGTTTCTGAAAGGGGAGAAAGCTGCGTTCAAAGTTTAGAAAACTATCTAGATGTATAGTCCTTAGCAATCATACCAATAATATTAATAATTAAACATATAGAACATGAAATTTCAACATGAATAAGGTGTGAAAATTGTAGAGAAGGTTTTACTTTTAGCATCAATTATTTTTTTTTACTTTTGACTTCTGAACACCCAACTAAACTCTGAAAACCTATACCTCAAAACTTGGCCGTGCGACAAGACTTATTTGGCATGAATCCAAGACATATGATATATATTATCATATTTCATATATAGCAATGAGTGCAGATATGTTTTTGTCAAAACAATCATGAGAAAGAACAAAAAAACAATATTTTGATAGGTTACAAATGTAATTATGATTGTTTATTACGATGCCTTTGGATTAGCTATTTATGATTGATATAATTATTTGTTCGGCATTAAATCTTTTTTATAAACAAAGAATAATAGTTAATTATGATTACCTAATATTCATTGTATGAGGTCAATAGAAAACTGAGAGTAGTTGAAAATACAGAAAAAAAAAAAATATCGAGTTTTTTAGATATAAAGAGGCTCTAGGAGAAATTTGAAAGGGTAACCAAGTGAAAAATTATATCAATTAACTAAAAGAAAAACGTGAAACTCCGTCGTGCTCCTTAAGGTGTCAGAGGTCCAGGACATTCATGTGTGTTTGTGTCATCCTGCAGCCCACAAATGTCTTCGTAATCACACTTGTTACTCCCTGGTTTACGCCCAGCACAACTTTTTGGAACTAACAGAAAAAAAGAGAAAATAAAAGGCCGTATCACTTATAGTAATAATGAACAGTATATATATATATATATATATATATATATATATATATATATATATACGAAAAACAACATCAAAGAGATAAAAAAGAAGAAAACAGGACTGATATGAGAGAGATACTGATAATGGTGCTGATTAGCATTCTAATGATACTGATAACAAGAAAGAATAATATAAAAATCTACGACATCTTGGCCTTAGTAACGATTATGTCGGAATCTTTCCCCTTGATGATTTTCTAAGTAAGAAAAATACGTTATCCCTAGGGCATCGACAAAAACGTTTTCTTTCGAACAGGAATCCAGGCGGCAATTTCTTTTAAATCCTTAACTATTTCTGTAAGAGAGTATTATTTTCAATATTATTCAGTAATAGTAAAAAATGAAATACATACAGAACTACCAGTCGCGACAATTACAACAGTAGGAAAAGTAGGGGAAGTTTTTATTGCAGTAAATCATTGAAGTAAAAGTAGGCTGTAATTTAATCGAAACTGACAGAAATAGCAAGAGCAAAATAGTACTAGTAGATGTGGTAGTAGTAGTAGTAGTAGTAGTA
>BMAT01000732.1:467885-479827 GCA_019649035.1 Elysia marginata | reverse complement strand
GTAGTAGTAGCAGTAGCAGTAGCAGTAGCAGTTGTAGTAGTAGGAGGAGGAGGAGGAGGAGGAGGAACAGTACCAGTTTCATGCTTGAGCTTGTGATGTACTAGATCTTCTTATATCATGGGCAATAAGCTGTCATTGTCTCCACCTCAGCAGCATATAGTAGGAGGTAAATCTTTTCAAGTTTTGCGTATACTTCATTGTCCTCTCCGATGGCCTCAAGCTCAAAAACGTAACTCCTGTATAAAAACAAAAAGTGTCGTTTTAGCGTTAAAGTGGCATTATATCGATTCATTAGAAAACCGATGGCTCTGTTTGTAGAGACAACGAAGATCAGAAATAGTGCGATGACTTACTAACTGCTGCAAAAGTGCTGCTTTCTAAAAGTAGGAAGGGTATGTTTGTTTTTTATTTCTTGTATTCCTAGTTTTTTCAATCTGTTCTCAGTAAGACTCCACATGTGATGAAGTTTATAACCTGATACCTCAGGATAGTTTGACCGCATAGATTTCACCTTTTCAAAATCCAATCTAGACAAGTCGTCAACGATACTGAGCTTAAAAAATGAAGTGATTTCAAACGCGTATAGACTAGTATAAATATATAACTGATAGTTTCCTATAATAATCTATACGTTGTCATGAGACCATGAGAATGGCCTTGTTTGTTGCTATAACGGGTAAAGAAAGCTTAATCAAAAAGAAGCCTTCACATGAGAGATACTTCGTACAAATCTATATACTTGCCTCGACCGATCTTTTAGCTGCAATTGTGTTTCCCATGGGTCCAAAACGCTGAGGGACTCTTGAAACACTTCCGTACGACGCCATGCACCTTGTTCAGAAAGTGTCAGCAAAAACTCTTTAATTGTGATTCTGTCATCTTGAATGAAGTTCCAAGCAATCTCCACCTCGTTTTTGTTTGACAATTTAGATATTGTCGCATTAATGGTCAGGCATGGTTTAGGCGCTGAAAAAAAAAGCCGAATGATGTTATTATAGTCATAAATTGTTTAGCATTTTCTAAGTGTTAATCTCTTACCTTCCCTCCCCTACCTAAAAAGTTTCGTCATTTAAACTTACTCAAGAAAATGAGGCGATCTCGAAGCAAAACAGCTTAAAGATGTTCAAAAAACTTACCAAAAACTCCCTTACGTGGGTCTAACGAATGGTGGTTTTCTTTTAATGTATTGATACAAATTAACATAAGACGTGTAAAAATAATGTAATCCTGAGGAAAATTAGGTCTTTTATGTGTAGCTTGAAAAAAACCCGATATTTTTCAGCAAGTAGGTCTATAAATAATGTTAAACTCTTAAAGGACAATTTGAACGAAGGCTTGGGCTTAAAATCAACTTAGACACTGTTCGAAAGAGGTGTAAATTTGAAAGGCAGAAGGTAGATAGGTACTAACGACATAAAATAAATCTGATGTTTAAATTTAGGTCTAGAGAATGATAAACTTAAGTAACAGGCATCTACGCGGTTGTCAAAAAATCATTGGACACGAGACGGATTAAGTATGTAAAACTATTAATTTAAATGAAAATAATGCAGAACTTCATGAATCTCACGAGTGGTTTTAGTAGCGGCACTGGATGAGTTTGGTGCACGCTCAGTCGAGACGTCTGCGGTGTCAGTGGTCATTTCCGTTAAAGTCACAGCCGCGCTACTGGCTTCTGTGTTTCCAGGAGTCATTTCCGTTGACGTTACTGCCGCGCTACTGGCTTCTCTGCTATCAGGAGATGTTTCCGTTGAAGCCACAGCTGTGCCATCGGTTGAATTTTCTGTCATGGATTTCTGTGTGGTAGTAGAGGGTACTTCCGTTTCAGCAGTAGTAGACATTGCAGCAGTAGTTGTTGATGCTGTTGTTAGAGTTCCAGATGAGGACACGATAACTGGCTCGCCTTCTCCATCCCCGACAGCTGTCGTAAACATGAGGTCCACGGTGCGTGAAAACATCGGGTCTTTACCTATGGCTGTCACAGTTATATAGATATTTCTGAGAATAAGGAACAAAAAAAAAAACGTCAAGAAAAACTTAAACAGAATAACGAAGGTGAAAATTTTTAATAATAGATGCTTGCTATTATATATTTCCAGATTACAACTCATGTGTGCAAAAACGTAAAATTAAACAATGGGTATTTAAAATTATATTGATGGTCATTCAAACATATACTATTTCAACCCGATAGAAAAGAAAACCGTTACTTAGTTTTTTATCTTGGCAAATACCGTACAACGCGATTTCAATTAAATATCATAGAGACATATTTTTTTGTACTTTTGTAGAAAGTCTAGATTCGATATTTTGCAATCGTTTAGATTAATATTAAAAGCAATTTGATGTAGTGCTGGCAGCTCTTTAATAAACCGAATAACCTGTTTGGCCTAAGCCTTTTGAGCCCAACTGTATGTAATGCGCGTGGGAGATCTCTTTTCATCATGGGCTTCCCGGTTGGTTTGAAGCGGAGCTCCAGGCTGGAGAAAGATTACAACTGTTGTATTGAAGACCGAATCGTATATCCATAGAATGTTTTGAAATAAATATTTTTCACAAATAATAAAATTGTCAACAGTCGACAAAAACGTATTCAACATAAAAACTGGATCTCTAATTCATTTTATTTTATTTTTAGCTTTGGGTGTATGAGCATTTAAATAAATAAGTTTTACTCTTTTCTCTCTCCCTCTCTCTCTCTCTCTCTGTCTCTCTTTCTCTCTGTCTCTCTCTCTTGCGCGCCTTCTGTCTTTTTGTCTGTCTGTCTGTTTCTCTCTCTCTCTCTCTCTCTCTCTCTCTCTCTCTCTCTCTCTCTCTCTCTCTCTCTCTCTCTTTCTTTGTCTTTGTGTACTTAGCAACATTTTGCTAGCTCTAGTGTTAGCCAGGGGTTTTCATCTGGTGATATGTGACGGATCGAACTATCCAATAATTTACCTGTAATAAGAGATCTCAGGCGCTAACTTGCCACGGACAATCCACGATAACCGCGTCGTAGCTTTTCGAATTTCGTTTGCTTCCACAATAAGTTCTGGCTCTGAATATGAAAAAAAATGGATTAGGAATATTTCTCAAGTGAATGTCAAATGCGCTGAAGGTGAGGATCTTCAGCAAGGCTAACAGAACGGTGCTCGGCAACTCGTTCTATCTTACATCGGGCCTGGTGGTATTTGGTCTGTTTTTAAAGAATTGTTTTGGTGTCTTCGGTACTTTGAGAACTTGAGATAATGCTATAAATATAATGCTCTCTTCATGGAAAGGCATGATTTATAATTATGTTTACACTGATTTCAGCTGCAGTAGTCACTAGCTACCGATATAAATGTAATTTGTAGGTAACAGTGGCAAAGGATCTTAAGTAACGGATCCTTAGATAATCTTTAACAAAAAAAATAAAAACTAATCGTCTTTTCGCTCCTTGAAGGTGGAAAGTTTGAAATAGTTTCTTAGTTTTGAAGTTGTGTACAATTTCTTTGTTCGCAGAAAAACATGTTTATTTCTATCTTCTTATCACAATGGAAATCTTTACTGATACTCATGTAGAGTATAAAAGTTCATAGACACCTACAATTTTTTTTTCAATTTTTCTACATTTCTTTATAGCGTCGAGAGGTTTCTGGTTATTTTAGCTCTTGTGATTGTCTTATGGTGAAGACTAATTTCGGTCCTTCAATTTTTATATAGACGTTACAGAACTATTTTTTAAAGAATCGAGACTTCGTGAAGATGTCTTTCGTTAAAAAAAAACAAAGGAAAATAAGTATTTAGTTGCGCCTGGTCGTCTTTCTCACTTTTACTGTACAATAGTCTTAGATTTGCTTTTGCTTCATCTTGTTAAGACTATTAGTTTGTTAATTCGAAAAAGCCGTAAGGTTCTAGATAAATAGCCATGAATCTTAGCAAGATTTCCTGGTTTTTGCTTCACTAGATTGCGCTTGCTCTTGGCGGTGACCCTCTTGATCTCACAGTAGCATATCTTCCACAGTTTAGATTATACCATTGTAGGCCTATAACTTATTTGGGCCTATGTCAAGGGTGAAAAGAAACAAGACTACCGTTGTAGTTCTCTAGTTATGGAATCATTTTAGCCTTCTAGCCTCTTGGAAAGTTTCCATAACAAAGGTCTGTAGTCGCAACATTGCCCAACATTGAAATTTAAACTGTGACTTTGAACAGTCAGGAGTTAAATTATAAGCAGCAAAGTAAAGAACCCAGGCGTTTATGTTGATTCAAACTTGCATAATTATGAACAATCCCAACTCACATATCAGACGAACATGTTATAATGAATTAAGAAACATTTCACACATCAGAAAGTATCTTTCTAAAGAAGATGTTACAAAGCGTGTATGCTCGTTTGTATTGCCCAGGTTTGACTTTTGTAATTCTTTGCACGCAGGCCTATCGCATAACAACATACAGAAAGGTTCCGCCTCCGCCCGATTTATATAGAGCTTCGGTTTTGTTTTCTCCTTTATAAACAAAACAATCGACATACATTTTATTTTATCTCATCTCCTGCCAAGCAGTGTAGGGTTGTCGATCATTTTTCTCCAAATGTTCTGATATATTAGCTACAATATATTCTGATGTTTTACCAGTTTACAGCTACACTACTTCTAGTTACAATGTGGGGTCAGGATAAGGATAGCTTTTTGTCAGGCCTCTACCCTTCAACCTGTCCGGCATGGGTGATCTTATCAGGGGCAAGCTCCAGCTGGCATAGCTATCAACGTTATCGAGACACGCAAGCCCTCAAACCACGGCAAGGTAACGATCTGCAACTACAAAGGATCTGGAAAGCTGGAAACATCTCGAAAGATCACGACCAGACTTTACTATTCGAACGTCAAATCAGTTGTGCTGTATGGTTGTGAAACTTGGAAAGCCACACCTAGAGCAATAAATAAAGTGGAGACCTTTATTTATAGATTATGAGGGGTATTCTGAGAATAAAATGGCATGATAGGGTATGAAATGAGGAGGTTTGGAGGCGAACAGTGCAGAAACTAGTAAAGGACGAAATCGGAATGAGAAGGTGGCGTTGGATTGGACACACATTGAGGAAACCACATAACAACATCACAAGAAGGCACTTCAGTGGAATCCACAAGGAAGCAGATGCAGGGGTATGCCAAGAGAGACATGGAAGAGACGATTAGAGAGGGAAATGACAATGATGGGAAATGGATGGGGTCAGCTTGGAAAGCTTGCCCAAAATCGGAGTGGGTGGCATTTGCCTGTGCGTGGCATATACCCTGCCAAGTGTGAAGTGCATTGATGATGATGGTGACACTACTTCTAGTTGAACAAAGTAATGATAACATCCTGGATAGGCCAACTCACCGTCCGGAGTTTTAGATAAGTCAAGTAATTTGCTGTCCTCGCCTATGACCTCGCCATTGGCGTCCGTAGCCGTGATTGTAAAAGTCAGTCGATCTATGCCACGTCCATTGGACACAAGTAAAGACCTGAAGACGTCGGAAGTGATAAGTTTAAGGATTTTATTTATTTATTTCAAAGCACTGACCATAGCTGGCAAAATGTGTAAAATGATGCAAAGAATCTCAAAATTTTTTATTTGGAAACGATTTGAAACCAGCAAAAAAAACATATAATGAGGTTGGATTTTATGTCATAATGTTTTATGGAAACTAATATTACCGAGGTTGCAACAGACATGGCTGTGTCACCAAACAACACGTACGAAGATATGTATATATGCCAATCTCACCTGCTTGTTTTTGGCATGGTTTTGTGAAACTTTGTTTGGCCAGCTTCATCCATAACCTTCAAGGTGAAACTTTTTATCTTCTCTTTGTCTCCTTTCTCAACAAACCATAAACAATGTGGTCTGAAATGTAAAAGTTTTGATTAATTTCACATAATTAATGATATCTTATATATATATATATATATACATACGTTACCTTGCGTTCTGATCTTGTCTACACACGCGTGTTTCGTGCTTAATTGCACTCTTCAGTAGACATTTTTTCGGAAGGTCTGGTCTGAAAGAAGTTGCTTAGGAGGTGACTTTTTTCACAAAAGGTAAAGATTTTCTTGCAGGGATTTAGAGTTGTTCATTTGCTTAGAATTTCAATTTTTTGCTTTCGGAGGCATAGTTTTCAAAATTGCTTTCCTGGGGTGTTAGGGTTTCAGTTTGCCACTCTAATTCGTGGTTGGTGTTGTTACTTTTAAGTTTCCATATGAACTTGCTGTGTTTGGTTGAATACCACACTCAGCGAGTTCATATGGGAAGAAATAAACATCGACAGAAACCACCTGCCAGAATAAAAAAGAGAGAACGGAAAATTACCTGATGCGACCCACCATATAACAGAAATGTAGCCATAAATGTTGGCAAAATTTTCGTTCAGCTAATCAACAAAAATTTCCCAAACCCAACGAGCTGTATAAAATCATTGACAGATACCATCAAAGTTAGCTACAGCTGCGAGCCAAAACTCAAACAAGCAATACTGAACTATAATAAACGCCTGTTACAAAAACATAAAGCGGATAACCCAGTAGCACCTATAAGATTGTTTAACTCCAGGAACAAAAAAGAATGCCCTCAAGATGGCAAACGCCTCACAAAAGGCATTTTTCAAGGCTACATGTGTAGTAGCGCAGCCAACAGGAAACAAAAAAGACATCTACATAGGACTCACTTATAACAGCTTTAAAAGCTTTAAAACCAGGTATAACCTACATAAATCATCCTTCAAATTGGAACATACAAATCTTCAACCAAACTCAGCGCCAATCATGGGCACTTTACCATTGTGCTAATGCATAGATTCCAAATATATTTATTTATTTATCTATGATTATTATAGGAAATGCTTTGCTTCTTTTGCTCCACGTTCATGAGTTTCGTGCTGATACACTTGTCTGGTGGACGATTGAAAAGGATTAGTCTTTAGGAAGTTACAAAAGTGATGTGGCTTTTGTGTGTGTGTGTGTACATTGTGCGCAAAGGTTTCTTTTTCCTGGTCCAATCAATGTTGGTCGGTTGTAAAAAAAATGTTGGTCGATTAATTAGATTTAAAATTTTGCTTGTAGGCTTAGTTTGAAAAACTTTATCTGTCAGGTGTGTTGGTTTTTTTTACATTTAATATTCCTATTCTATTTCATGGTTGGCATTCGAGATTTTTATTTTCTAGAGGTGCTCGCTGACTTTGGTTGGTGATTTAAAAGCTTTAATTTGGTTGATGATTTGTACAGCTTGAATTGCTTTTTAAAACTATCCGTGAGTCTAATGTAAGCTTAGGTGTCTTTTTCGTTTGTTGTTGGCTGTGTTTGATGACCTTGTACACAGCGTTCCGGGAGGCATTTGTCTTTTTTTTTCTTCTTTTTATTCTTGTATCAGGGGTTTGCTATAGTCCATAAAGGTTATTTTTTTAGTTTGACATCGACCTGTAACTGGCTTTAATTGTATTTCATTTATAATTTTACGCAGTTTATTTAATTTTTGGAAATGTTTATCAATGAACTGTAGGAATGTTTTTCCTATGTAGGTTGCCTTAACTATACTAAATAGTGGATTGTACTGTGAAATTTTTCTCTCTCTTCTTTTCTATTCTTTTAGTCTTTGATGTTGTTTGGGTTTTTTCTTTGTTTTGTTTTGTTTTTGTTTTTTACGAACTGAAAGGTTGTGTTGCATTAACTTTTTCTCTAGCGCATCCGTATATATTGGAGACGTTTGTTTATGAGCATTTTTATTTATTGCGTTTCTTGATGCCATAGATGGGGATGGAGCATTGTTGTTGAGCTTATCTAGGTATGCCATTATTATGTGGTTGGATCGAACAGTGAAAAGTACATTGAAAGACTAAATGTAATCGTCAAAAACGCACAAAAGTTAATTGGTATCAATATGCCATCTCCTGAAGTTTATATAAAGAAAGAATCTTAGCCAGAACAAAGATGATCTTGAAAGATGACACCCATCCACCAAGGATGTATTTTGATTTTTTACCCCAAAGGCGAAAACGAGGGAAATAAACGAGTAGTTAATAGCGTCTTTCCCCATGCCGTAAATTGAACTGGAATTACGAGCTTATTCTAATTGACTCTTTTAATCAAATGAAGCACAAATAAGGATGGGGTGTTTCGTTGAGCGGGATGGTTTAAGAAAGGTGAATGTATTTCTTGTTCGTTAGGACAGAAGAGAGAAAATGCTCCACAGATAAAGAGAAAGGGAGAGAGAGAGTCAGAGAGAGATTGAGAGAGAGGAAGAGAGAAAGGGGGATGAGTGCGTGCGTGTAAGGGTATCTGCGAAGAAGATAGCATTTTTTTTCTTTAATACATGTTCTGTGATAGTGTACTTTATCAACATTATACTATAATGGAGCAGTTGCACACTATGGCACACTTCACAGCCCACAGAACCAATAAAAAATATTTTAAATTGAGCAATGTCTTAGTTATATGGGTCTTAAAGGAGAGATAGTAATTTGAAACAAATTTGACTCAAGTTTAAAATTAGTATTTTTTGTACTTTTTAGCCAACTTAATTGAGAGGCCATTCACCTTTTTACTGCTTAGACATTGAACAGACCTCACACCGTTTGCGGCCGAACAGCGGAAACCGCAAACCAAAAACCCACTAGGCGTCTTATGAGATTTTGTACTATGGCAGCAAAGCCACAGTATTCAAACCTTGGTCTTGCTATATAGATCCATAGATCCAGATTCAAAACAAGGATATTCCTGTTAGGGAAATCTAAACACAGAATAGATTTGAGCTTAAGGTATCAATTCTACATGTGTTATTTCTAGATCTAATCCAACTCTATTTCTAGACTAGGCCTAACTTGCTTTATTGAACAGCCATCGCACCGTTTGCGGCTGATGTGCGGAAACCTAGGCCTAGATACAATCTATTGGAATCTAACTATTCTGTATTCAAGTCAAATTCAAATCTAAACAAAGAAGAATTGAAACTGGAGATTGAGGTTGAGATAAATTGGGCTAGATATCCAGATGTCTAGAGCAGAGACATCATGGTGAACAACAAAGTTGACAGGTTAAACAACTACATCGAAAATCAAGCATCATCTGATCTGCAACACATACTCAACCATGAAGGACTACGGCTTGACGAATACTTTCAATTGCCAAAACTAGAAATTGAAAGATACCAGGACCCACTGCTACGCATAATTTTAGAAGAAATAGAATAAGATTAGGATGCGCTCAAAATTAAAGTTAACAGGGATTTTTCTAAACTCAACACTCAACAAAAGGTGCTGTTTGATGCAGTATTGAAGTCGGTGGCGAACTATTATGGAAAGATCTTCGCCTTGGATGCCATTGAAGGAAATGGGAAAACACACAATAAACCTCATTCTTGCTGCTGTTCGCTCCCAGAAGAAAGTTGCCCTGGCCACCGCTCTGTCTGACATTGCAACCATTTGCTCTCATAGCAGGTGCAAAATCCCATTCAGTACAGAGTTTAAGCAGCAACGCGTGAGTATGACGCGAACGTCTGTGGGTCTATTTTTAGAAACTGGTTTCATTATTTTTATAGTTTCCTCAATATGCTTTCCCGATTTTCACGTACGCGTAGTGCGACACGGTGCGTGTGCTAAAGGTCTCTAGTGTGTACGAAACGTCAATGTGTAATGTTTCATCCCGTGATGCAACTGGTCAGTTACTTCAGAAGACTCAGCAGCTCATAATTGATGAAATATCAATGGCAGATAAATACATCTTCGAAGCTTGCGACAGAACCCTTCAGGATATCCATGGCAATGACGTATACTTTGGAGGCGTAACAGTGCTACTTGCTGGTGATTGGCGTCAAGTTCTTTCTCTTGATCTTCACGGATCCAGGCCACAGATTGTCAATGCCACTTTAAAATCCTCATATCTTTGGCAGAATGTAACTGTGTTGCAGCTGGCGGAAATCATGCGAGTTGCAGTATCAGGAGATGCGACAGAATTTTCTGAGTATCTGCTGAGCATTGGGGATGAAAAGCATTATGTCATAAGGTAGTTTGAGAATTCGCAATCAAATTCCGTGATGACATTACAGTGCGTAGTGAGCATGATCTACTGAATTTTGTATTTGGCTATATTAAAGATTCTTTGGTAACTCTGAATGGCTGGCCTCAAGATCCATCATTTGTCCCACTAGCAACAACGTGGAGAGCCTCAATGAGAAAGTCTTGGAAAACTGTCAGGTGAATCAAAAATGAACAGGAGCCATGATTCGGTGGAGGAAAGTGAACACCGATAAATAAATATAAAATATATTTTAGAGTCCTCCATCGCTGAAGGCAGTCTCATGACTTTACATATTTACCTCAGTAGGCCTATACACACCTGAGCAAATTCAACTCATATTTGCCTGTTAGGTGCTCAAATACTCGTACTAACACTCCACTAATTTCAAGCACTGCCTAAAGCTAGGAACTCATTTTACAGGTGAGTGGACTGGGGAAAGTTAGGGTAAATTGTTTTCCCAAAGCAATTGCAACATGACATGATCGGGAAACGAACCCGTGACCTCCAGATTTCAAGTCCGACGCGCTAACCACTCTGCCAGGCTGCCCCTTATATCCCTAGAGTTAATCAACTCCTTATGCCCCTCCGGTAAGCAACTGCACAAGTTTTGTCTGAAAAGAACAGTATCATCATCCTGCTGAGGAACTTAGATCGTGTAAACGGCCACTGTAATGGCACCAGGTATTCTGTCCAGCACCTTCAAGACCACATAATTGAAGCTGAATTTGAATGTGGACCGCACGGTGGGAAGAGATTGTTTATTCCCCGTATTCCAATGGTCCAAATTAATGGCAACATTTTCCCTTTCACAATGAAACGGAAGCAGTTTCCAGTTAGGCTTGCCTTAGCATTTACTGTAAATAAGTCACAAGGGCAACTCTGAAAAAAGTTGGCATCCACGTCCAGCAACCATTTTCCCCATGGACAACTGATGTAGATGCAGAGACAATGTGAAACTGTTCACAGGCGGTTACGCGACTGAGACGCACAGGTATACAGATAATGTTGTCTACACAGAGGTTCTTCATCTTTGATTTCACCAGTGATTCCAAGGTAAGATTTGCACATCCAAGTTGTTGTTGCTGCTGTTGGTTTTTTTTCGTCGTTGTCATTGCCATCGATGTTGCTTGTGTTTCCTTTCGTAGAACGGGCAAATCAACTAGTTATCATAGTGTTAGATTCTGTCAGCCTGACTGAGCATTGCCTTTTTTCAATACATGTACTTATGTAGTTTTGTAAGGACTGTAAAAAAATGAAATTTAAATTGAAATTAAAATTAGATTTTACGTAAGGTTTTTTGCAGGTCTTTTCTCCAGCCTAAGGTTACGATGAAGAAGTCTAGGATTTTCTTAATAGCATTAATGGATACTCTAATTCCGTTGCCTTTAAATACAATGCAGATGTTTTGTCGAATTCTTTCCTATTTGTTTCGGTGTGATGTTGCGTGTGGCAATACTGTAATCTTTGAACAAATAAAAGTTTCTGTCAAGGTGAATAAGCTTTGACAAAAATGAACAACCTGACCAGTTCGCAGGTGTCGATCCCGTCATAACTGCCCGATATAACGTCAAAATTAAATGATTTTCCCATTGAGGTGCGGTAATGTTGTATGTCTTGATTTTGTTTTGGGGTTGGTTTTTTTTTGTTCTTTTTTTTTTGCGTGTTTGATAATAAGTTCGATCTTCATTGGTTTGGAGGCGAACTCTAATGCGGTGTTGGGTAGTTTTACGCGAATTGAAGTGTAGAAGCCGCATATTTTGAACATTATAAAATGCTGCCCTTTCTTCTTTTAGGTATGTTTAAAAACGTGTAATGAAATTTTATTTTTTCCATTGATTGGTTTGAGTTTTTTTTTCCACCTATCTTATACATTTTTCAAGGTATTGGTTTGCTGGCTTTGCCTTTTCCCCTCGCTCTCTCTCTCTCTC
>BMAT01000732.1:454239-464985 GCA_019649035.1 Elysia marginata | reverse complement strand
GTAGTAGAAGTAGTAGTAGTAGTAGGAGTAGTCGAAATAGTAGTAGTAGTTGTTGTTGTTATTATTGTTGTTGTTGAAGCGGTAGTGGTAGTTGTAGCAATAGTAGTGGTGGTGGTGATAATAGTACTAGTAGTAGTAGTAGTAGTAGCAGTAGTAGTAGTAGCAGTAGAAGTAGAACAGTAGTAGCAGTATGTATAGTAGTGGTAGTAGTAGTAGTAGTAGTAGTAATAGTAGAAGTAGTGGAAAAGTAGGAGCAGTATGTAAAGTAGTAGTAGTAGTAATAGTTTTTGTTGTTGTGGTGGTGGTGGTGGTGGTAGTAGTAGTAGTAGTAGTAGTAGTAGTAGTAGTAGTAGTAGTAGTAGTAGTATAGTACTAGTAGTAATAGTAGTAGTGGTGGTGGTGATAATAGTAGTAGTAGTAGTAGTAGTAGTAGTAGTAGTAGTAGTAGTAGATGCTTTTGTTTTTATCAATTTTTATACAGTAGTAGTGATGGTTTTTCGGAATTTAGATTTGCAGTTACAGTTGTTTAGTTACAGAGAAAGATCTACTAGCCTAAAAAGTCTCTTTGTCCCAAAAGAAGAACAAATTGATATGAATGTAGATGATCAAGACAGGTGATGGTAATTACACGAGGCAGTCTTTTTAAGCGACAAAGTACCTGTAATCAAAAACATGTGTCACTCCTAATGCTGGGTTGAGCACCCTTGGTCGGACTAGTTTCACTCCATACATTCCTGAGTAAAGCTTCCTTCGGATGAATAATATATCAAATTTTCTCGCTTCTTTTTGTTTCAACATTAACTATAAAATTTTAATTGCTTTAGTTTACCTTTCAGGTTGTAAGTTTTGAATATCAAAGAAAGTTTCATCAGCAGGAGCAACATCCTCTGTGTGTGTATTGTTTTTCTGGCCTTGGTCGTCTATTTCATTGACGATGACTCTGATTGATACAACAAAAAATAGAAGAAAATAAACTAGCATTCGAGCAAAATTACAAGCTGCACTTTTTCAAATTATTAATTCTACAATTTTTCAACAAGACCCAGCATTTGTCCTCAGGTTAAAGGATGGTTTATGCCTTTATCTTTTGTACACATGAAACAGAATAAACAATTTGATTACTTAATGTTTTTTCATTGCCAATCTGAAAATATTTGATATGATTTTTTGTAATAATAATGTTAACTTGTGTGTCTCAAAAGCAAACAAAAATAAAGTTTTAATTAAATTACCGCCTCTCCTTATGGGCTTTCAAAACTTCTTGCTTATAACAAAATAATTTTGTAAAAAAGTTTCTCCTACTGATGTAAATCAGTAGGAAAGGTAAAACGAGAAAAATGAACTGAGCAAGAGCATTTGCGATAAAGAAAAAGGCGTAAAAAAGGGTTGAGTGAGTAAGGGGGGGGAGAAAACAAAATAAATTGGGAGAAGTTATAATGGTGATAAATTTAAAACTGCTCGAGCCATATAGATAACCCATAGCGTTTGCTGTGTTTAGCTGAAGAAAGTAAGGACGCACTAAAAGCGTGCGTGATCTGTGAAAGTTTAGAATTAAAACAGGTTTTTGAAAAAATGTCTGCTCAAAACCGAAAAATATAGGTGCACCTCTAGTGCGTCAATACACAATATAAAATCTTGTTGAAACCTAAGCCTCAAGGTCAACTTCGTTCAAGGTCATAAATGGTTGATTTTTATAGCACTTTTTGACAACCAAATGGAAGCATTTTCATTTAGGTTTCCTCACGCAAAATAGCTGTTTTCTTATATGGGTTGATTGCATATTACGTAATATTCCTATCAAGGTGGCACATGCTCCCAGAGGGTGAAATAACTCATTTGTGCAAGGGATCAAGGTGACTGTACGGAAGTCTGGAGCATTACTCTTTTGTACAATGGATCTTTGGTACTCGACATGAATTTAATTAAAGCAACACGGATCTGTTGCACAAAGGAGTTCCAATTGTCACCGACGGGAGCGACGACATCTTGATAGGAAAACACTATATCACGCAACATGTAATCACTCCTTACTAAAAAAAACGGGTTTTAACTTACGAGTATGTTATTATGTCATCTGAGAGGGGACCAGTGACTCTCATATTCAGTCTGGCCCGGTCTCCGCGGATCTCCGTGATATCAACATGAAGTAATGATTCGGAGTCTTCTGAAATGTATACGGGTGATAGTTAATGTATAACAATATCGCATTCAATATGACCCATTTTACATGAGTTTCTTATGACCTATTATACAGAAGTATGTTATGAACAACTTGTCGGATATGTAAAATCGACAATATCCCTATAAAACGACACTTCGGAACTCGTGTTTCATACAAACACTCACTCATCCATTTCCTTATATTTATGATTAAAAAAAAACATGAAAACATCCTCTCACAATTGGCTGACCGCTCTGCTAAACATCATCTACGACTTTGATTAACCACCTCACTAGTCGTTCATACCTGACATCACATCGGGCTTTTCCGTCAGCACCTCCACGGTATCTTCATCGACAGATGTAGTACCATAGACAATAGTTTTTAAGACAGCTGAATACCTGTGTATATAGAAAAAAAACTAGTGTTTTCCTCATACAGCATAAAGAAGACATCGGAGTATGCTATTGATTGATCATGTATTATTATTATTATTATTATTATTATTATTATTTTTATTATTATTATTATTATTATTTTTATTACTATTATTATTGTTGTTGTTATTCAAATATTACTGTTATACAAATATTATTATTAATCACTACTTTCATTTAATAAAATTATGGTTATCATTGTCATTTTTTTTGGTTATTGTTACTATCAATACTATTATCATTGTTGTTGGTAATTATACTTTTTGTAGGTTGCTGCTTCTTTAGTTCGATATGGTAATGAACAATTAGGCCTGTTACTGTAGTCATTAGCCTCAACTGTGTGATTGTTTTGATGGTAGCGGCGATCCGGTCACAATGTAAACTATTTTCAATATGCAATTTGTATTTTGATTGAGTAATAAAGAGAGTAAAGACATGTAAGAAAAAAATACGAAAGTTAGATGTACGGCCTAACTTTACAATTTTGAAGACAGAAAAAAACGAATTGGGACCTGAAAATTTATCCTGGAACTGATTCAAGCAACCTAGACCACTTAAAACTTCGTGAGGGTGTGTAAAGGGGGAGTGTTAATCGTTTGTTTGTTGTTGTTGTTGTTGTTTTTTTTTTTTTGTTTTTGTTTTTTTTTGGCTATTGTAGGAAATTAGAAGGTCACACGTTTATTTCCTTTACGATGTAAGCGAGATGACAGGATAAATCAAAATGCATTGAGTGTACACGTCTTCAGAAACTAAAACGGTAAGCAGTGAACTTCTGGGTACTCAGCAAAACGGTTGCAATATGCATTGCGTCGCTACAGCTGTGATGAATAGTTTGTGAATCATGAATAATGATTATATTCACAAAATAGAAAACAGGTTTTTGGTTTTTGATAAAAGTTGGAATTTTCACTAAATGTAAGTTAGTTTAACACTTTATGTAAGGTAGTTTAACAATAGAATTATGTAAGTTAGTTCAATAATAGAATGTGCTGAAAGTTTCTGTAAACCCCAAATTCATCATTTCCTACAAGAATTCATTTTAGGTATAACTTGAGGTCAACTTAAAGTTCAGATGGTCAAAAGGAGAGGGTCTAAGATTTGGACGGTACAATTGTTAAACAAATCGTTTAGAAGAAAGGAGAAGAAAGTACTGACTTTGTGTTAGGTGTGAGGTTGTCCAAAACCATGCTCCTGTCATCCTTTCTTCTGAAAGCTGTCCCTTTGCTGGTGTTGTTATCGTCAAACAGGGTAACAATAAAATAACTGGAGGGGATGAAAATACAATTATATTTACTTATGCAATGCCATATCTCTGAGTAAAAAGAGCGGAAAGGGTAAACTTTGCCTTACATCTAATAACAATTACACCATCCCTCTCTCGCTCTCTCTCTCTCTCTCTCTTTATTCTCTCTTCTTCTCTCTCTCTTTCTTCTCTCTCCCTTTATCTTTCTTTCTTTATTTATTTCTCTCTATCTAAATCTTTGAGTTTGCCTATTGAAAAAATGTACTGGGATTATTCTTTGATGTGTATGCTATCTAAATAAAATATAAGACATAATAATGTCCGGCAAGTATGCGTCCTTACTTTAATCCATTGGAGACATAAAAATCGTTATCTTCCTTTCTTTTAACTAAAACAGCCTTCAAAAGTATTACCATGGAAACATCGCATCATCTGCGCCACCTTAGAGGGTTCCAATACATGGTAGTATACTTTTTTTACACTATATTAATCCCTTTCGGGATATTTGGCTTCGTTACTCAGCGTAACTGTGTCCCCACAGAGCAACGCCACTAATGCAACAGACCAGTACATTAATTTGAAGGCCATTTTTAAGCATTATCCATGGTGTTGCAGGCGCATATATCACAAATTCAAGAATTGCCTGTAGTTGGGTACATATTTTACAAGCGGGTGGACTGGGGAAAATTAGGTAAATTGCTTTTCTAAAGCAATTGCAACATGGCATGGTTGAGAATCGAACCCGCGACCTCCAGATCTCGAGTCGGACGCGCTAAATGCTCTGCCACGCTGCCCCTGATAAGCCATAGACCCGGGCGATGATCAGTTTTTAAAGCTTTAGTGAGACCGAAGAAGAAGATGTACAATTTTGTTTCTTTCTCTTCGCCTTTTTTCTTGTATCTGTCGGGCACAAAATATGTCAACAGTATCTCTGCTTTTTGCGGAAAACGCATTGCTTTTCCGGCAATTCCTCGTCAATAATGTGGGTGTTGACCCTGTATGAAATGAATTTGCAAAGGATTTTGCCTGCAATGCTTAAAAGGGAGACTCCATACTAATTGTCACAGTTGGGCTTGTCACCCTTGTTCTTGTTTCAATGTAAAGTTCAAGCATCTTTAAAATCTTGGCGCAGTCATCCAACCTTCCAAAATATGTAAAGAAGTTCAGTGAGCTTCTGAACCAGCGTCTGGCCACCAGTTTTGAACATTTCAGGGCAACTACCGTATGGGGTTGCTGCTTTGTCACACTGCCGTTCTCAGATTACCTTCTCGATTTCTGTTGGTAGGTCATCCATTTCTAAACAAAGTGGTCTCTCAGAGGTCTCTTCAATCACACTTAGGTCTATTGATGATGGTCTGTTGAGAAGCTGCTCAAAGTGTTCAGACCATCTCTTGTTAATAGCCTTAGTATCAGTAAAAAAAAACTCGCCTTGCAAGTTTCGTATTGGGGTTGGACTTCGTTGTAATAGTCCGAATATTTCTTTTAGGCTTGGATAAAAGAGCTCTGCTCTCATTCGGTAATGATCTACAACAGATATCAGGAAACATACTTTATGGTAATGAGCATAAATGATTTCTATTAACACCGACACATTCATGTTTTCTCGAAAGTAAATCGCTACATCTATGCTTTGGGTCCAATGAATTGAAATCGTGGTCCTCAACTTGATTTCAAAGCAATAATTCATCAGTGCAATTTTACACAACTTTTTTAAAGTAATATTACATTGCCATAACCTTCTGCAACTTAAGTGTAAGAATCGATAAAGAATAATATTTCTTAAAACCACAGTTCTTTTTGTTAAATGACAGTTTCTAAACAAAAAGCATAATGGCAATGCGCTTATCTCTCACCTGACAGAGCCTACATCGCCAGTTGTGACCATCCATTTCAGAAGGACCTCACTCTCATTTAGAGGGACAGCAAATACATCAACAGAAATATTCTCTGGTTCTTTGGGAAGTAGAGAAAAATATTTGATATTATTATTTGAATGGTACATATATATATTGACAGTATTAACTTCTTAGACTTACAACGGTCGTAGCTGAATGTTTTATGTCTAACAGAAGCAGCAGAAGCCACAGCTAAAGTAGCAGCAGTTTTTGTGGTAGTAGTAGTAGTAGTAATAATAATAGTAGTAGTAGTAGTAGTAGTAGTAGTAGTAGTAGTAGTAGTAGTAGTAGTAGTAGTAGTAGTAGTAGTAGTTGTTGTTGTAGCAACAGTAGCATTAGTAGTAGTACTAGCAGTAGTAGCAGCAGTAGTTGTTGTAGTAGTAGTAGTAGTAGTAGTAGTAGTAGTAGTAGTAGTAGTAGTAGTAGTAGTAGTAGTAGTAGTAGTAGTAGCAGCAGCAGCAGCAGTAGTAGTAGCACTTGGAGGAGAGGGAGGAGGAACTGCATCATCTTCTTCTTAAAATTGGATCCATGTTGCAAGTTACTTCCCTTGACAAGTTGCCGAGATTTATGTCTGTAAATATTTCGATCTGCCTCAGTTGTTAAACCCTGCAAGATCTTGTTTGCACTATAGGTCTCTTTACTGCATAGTTTCTCTTAGTGTGATGTTTGAGATGACCAAAACTCTTTAACTTTTGTCTTGCATCTCTTTCAAGAGTTGTCCTTATTGCGTGTTTTAGATTTTTTTGTTTGCTTTCTTTAGATGACAATCGTAGTTTTTCGGTGGCATTTCATTTCAAAAGCATGTATTTTTTTTCATTTGTTTTTTACAGAGTCTACGTCGTGCGACCTCAAATGGTATCCAGGACTATACATGAGTCTATGATTCTCAGCTGCTCTGGGATTAATGATTGATCCAGTCAGAGGCTTATCAGTTTTTTCAGCATTGCAATAGTGGTGGCCAATCCTTTTCTGATCTATGTCGTTCGTTTACCATCTGCATTTGAAGTTTGTGCCGAGGTAGCTGTGCTATGGCTGCATCAGGGAAATAAACACACGTAAAATAACAACTTAGTATTGTAATCGGAAGAAGTTTTACTTATAATTTTAATAATTTCGTGAACAATGAGTTCTGGGCATCTTACCTAGTACCACAATCTTTATTTCTTTCATCAAAATCTGTTGGTCATTGATGGCCACGCACTGAAGAGTGAATGAACTGTAGAACAAAAAATTGTCAAACGAAAACTGTAAATGGCCCGAGTTTTTGCTAGACATGTTGTACACCTCTATCATCCGGATGTATTGTCTAAACAAGAGGACAATACTGCAAAAACACTGTATGTAGTTTGATAAAATAAGATGATTGGGTTGAAGTAATTTTGGTTATATTAGCAGTCTAAATGGTTGAGTGGAACGAAAGGTACATCATAGAATAGTTCCACGAGATATACATGGCCAAGAAAAAAAAAAAAAAAGTTCGAGGAACTTTTAATCTAAATTGGTTAAATGTTTGGTATTAAAGAGGCAATCATAGAATTATCCCTATCGAACCTGGTAATGTTTTGCTCATAGAAGTCGACGAAACCCGCGCCTGCCTCCGACTCGACCGCCAACACGCCGTCCTTATAAAAACGGATTTCCGGCATGGGATATCCAGAGACGGAGCAGCGAAGGTCAAAGTTATCTCCAACTAATACGAGCTTCTCGTCGGGAAGGGAAGAGTTGAAGACCAAAGATTCTCTCGGTATCTCTGTGATTAAATTCAGTTATTTGTGTATAGTCATTTTTATAAATTTTTATAAATCTTACAATCGCTAACTGCACGCATGAATTTAAATGAAACGCTTTACTAGAGCTTCATTATATTTGAAGCAGCTTTACCATACAGGTTGCAGCGATCAAAGATTACACTGACATGAAACTGTGGTATCCATTTCGTTATTTCAAGATATTCAATTGATATTAAGGTCACAAAGCAATTCTTTGTTATCATTTAATGTGTTTGTTTTTGAGACACGTTTGATTGTAACATCATGTACTTCGAATCTGTTTTCTTTGATTTCGAAGTTTATTTTAATGTTTAAATGTGTTTAAGTCCAAGAATGTGGTATTGTGCGTAATGATAGCTTAAACCCCTACACAAAAATAGTTGGTTTTTTTTATTTCAGACGAACCTGCTATGTCGGTTGCGTTTGTTGGCACTGCAACCATTAGCGTGCTTTCACTAGAGATATTGGAGCTCATCGAAGAACTTGTGACAGCAGTTGAGATAGGAGCCATGGTAGAGCCAGGATTCTCAGAAACGGTTGAAGCCATAGAAGTAGCATTAGGCATGCCAGTGGTAACGTTAGAGGGAGCAGCTGTAGCATCAGGCATGTCAGTGGTAACGTTAGAGGGAGCAGCTGTAGCATCCGTCTGGTTCTCCTCAGACTTGCAGGTGTCAGATGTACGAATATAAACAGTCTCTGACTTCATAGGGCGGTGCATTCCTTTAGCTATCGCGTGAACTATCACCTCGTAGGTCCTGTGGGGGTAAGAGTATACCATACATGGTGTACTAAAGTCACAAACTTTTTAAATAGACACTTCTGCGTGTCTTTGGTACTTAACAGCAAAAAGTGACAGGTAGGAACTGATCATCCTAATCATAGAAAAGAAGTTAAAGGTATAACAAGAGACAGTTTAAGTAGAGGTGTTTCACTTTGAGTTCTTTCCTCTTTTTTGTGTTAGGACGATTGTTGGATTATTGCCCTTTGTAAATACTGTCTGTCTGCAAATTTTTATACATACAGTATGGTTTGAACTTGAATAATTAACTACAGCTTTGACCGCATTGCATTCTTTAAACAGTTTCAAGTTACTATTTTATCAATAAGTGTATTACTTTGGTTGAATAATATTCTACCAAGTAAAAATGGTGTATTTTTGTATTTTCATAGAAAATTCATGAAAAGTTAGAGGGTTTTTTTTATTAAATAATAACCCCCAAACTGCATGTTTCAAGTCTACTTGACTGCAGATTTGATATCAAAACGCTCTTTAAAAAGTTTCCATGATCTATGATTTTTTTTTTTTTTTGTAAAAATGTTAAGTGACTGTTGAGCAAAAAGAGTACATATTCTGTGCAAGTCATAATGGGGAATAAAATTTCAACAATCAGAAGAACACAAGTGATATCCAAAGTCATCGTTTTCTTAGATGCTGCGTAAATTAAAAATATAATTATTTTAAAGTTTCAACATTCTTTTACAAAGATTAAAGAAAGAACATCTCGTATTTCATGGGTCAAACTCTCAAATACAGGTTTTTACAGAACTGCCTTAAAAGAGCTACACTTTTATCAAATGGACATTAAATACAACAAAAAAATACTGATTCATAAAACACTGAAGAAAGCACTTCGTTTGTATAATTTATAGATTATTATAAGGCTCAGAAGTGGCCAGTTCAGAAAAAATATTGGTATTCATGGACATAGAGATTTGTAAATGGGGAAAATGACCAATCAGCCAGCAGTATATAACATCAAATGTATACTTACTGTTTATATGAAGGTTCATTTTTTTAAAGTTGAAAATATTAACAAGACACGCTGGTCAAACTCTTAGAGTTTTAAGATAAAGAATTCTTGATGAAGCCTAATTATTAGGCCTAACATTTAGGGTCTACTTCTAGATGTAGTTAATAATTTAAGTCTAAAAAGCTTCATGCTTTTTTTTCAGTTAATCTGCTAATAATATTCAAGTTATAACATGATGTGTAAGAGTTCTTTTCCAAAGATAGTTATCCTTATTTAAATGTCTTCAACCTAAGCCGTAGTCTAGGGTTAGCCAGCACAGTGCAAGGGACGGTACTCTTACTGTTTCCTCACTATAACCCGAGAGTAAAACATCTCTACTTGAACTATCTTTGATATAACTCTGGAAAGTAAGGGTAGTCAACAGAAGAAAGACGATGGTGTTGTTGATAACGGTAGAAATTTAGGATTACAACGAGAATGGTAATGATGATGATGATGATGATGATGATGATGATGATGATGATGATGATGATGATGATGATGATGGTGGTGGTGGTGGTGGTGGTGGTGATGGTGGTAATCATAATGAGAGCTGCATTGCGGCCTACCTGTGAGGTTTCAGGTCTTCAATAGTAAACGGTATATCGTCGGGGTTGACCGCTAGAACCTGCTCTTTGTGGTGAGGACCGTGAGGGGTGACGTGGTTAACTCTCACTCTGTGGAATAATGAAACATACAATGGCAATTAAAATCGTAAGACTTTTTTCTGTCGAAAATTCTCACTCTGTGGAATAATGAAACGTACAACGGAAATTAAAATCGTAGACTTTTGTCTGTCGAAAATTCATATGGGTACTAGAAACATGTGTTGCATGTGATAAAGAAGGCTGTTAAATGCTCTTATCTTACAAACAGAAACTCCATCGTATATTTGTGTAATTTCATCGAATCGACTGAATTCGGATCTTGATACATTATCATTGAAACCCTCCTGTTAGGGTCGATATGTGAGTATGGGAAGTTGCCTAAAAGAGGAGGTATTATAAACTCTTTTCATCAACTTTGCACTGATAAGCCATGGGGGAATATATGGGCGACAATTTTACTGCTAGAGCAGGAAACAAAAAAGGTCATGTGTTGTATATCTTCTGAAACCAGGGATGATAGTTTGAAAATCTCAAAGTGAAGTTCTTGGGAGTCTAGCACTAACCTGTATGACTGCAGGCGCTGAGCTCTCTGGCCTGTCACATTCATTGTGAGTGTAGCCTGGTCTTCTCTCACCGAAAGCACAACTACCTTGAGCTTGGTGTCGTCCTCAACTGGAAAAAATAGTTATTGCTGATGCTTGTGTCATAAGTTGGCTATACATACTTGTATCTTAGTCATTGTGTTGAAAGTCAACTTTTTTAACAATGTTCTTTTTTCGTCTGTCAACCAAATCACTTATTTTACTTGCATTTTCTCTCTCTCTCTTTCTCTCTCTCTCTCTC
>BMAT01000732.1:435742-448003 GCA_019649035.1 Elysia marginata | reverse complement strand
AATAATAATAATAATAATAATAATAATAATGTAATAATAATAATAATAGTAATAAAAATGATAATAATAATAGTTATAATAACAATTATAGTCATAATTATAACTATTATGACAAGAGATTTAAAGATTTATAAAGTGCACGAAACCTATAGTAAAATAAAAATATAAAAATGCTAATAGGGGTTGAACAAAACTTAACGGACTAAACATTTCAAGTGTAGACTTTCATACGAAGATAATAACATGACACAATTATTTTAAATCAATATCATTCATAACATTTGATGTTATTTTACAGAAAAAGTAAGACGCATATCACTGCTAATATTTTTAAATCGTTTAAAAAGTCTTAAATTTTATTTCATTTAATTTTGCTTCTCCATCAGTGTTGTTCCACACCTTTAAGGCGTCTGCAAGAATGATCTTTCAGTTGAAGAAAGTTCATATCTTTCATATAAACTTTCATGTAAAAAATCGCTTCTAAACTTAACTAACACCCAATTCTTGATAGAATACTATTTCTTGTGTTTGAGGTTTGGAATCGTCGTTATCAGCAGTTTTTTTATATCTGTCAGTTTCGTACAGATACTTTGGGCGTGTGTCATTGATAATTAATGTTTGAGCTTTCACATATATGCATCATGTTGTATTTCACATCTGTGTGAATATTTTATAATTGTCTATATACCCTTTCAAAATGGTTATGGCAATAGAAAAACAATTTTGAATTATATTTATCTAAATATAATATTGTTTTGAAGTAGGTTTAAAGTAATCTTAACCCTTGCCTTGTAAGTAAAAGGTGTGTTCATGGTCTGAAGTTTTTCTTTTATTCCTTAAATACTCAGGCTCTACTTTTGAAATAGGCATGAATATCATGTTTCTCATGACAAACGAAGCTGTAGAACCGATAGCTGGTATATAATATCCAATGTTACATTTAAGGTTTTAAAAATTGAATCTTTTTGTGTTTGACAAATATCTTTATCAAGACATCAACTTCACAGTATTGAAAACATTTGCTCATATTTGAAAGTAAGCAGGCACTGTGTGCTTTAGTTGCTTACTCTCTGTGGTTCCAGGCACCTGGAGTTTGGTATACACTGGCGGGCCTTTCGAGAGAGGCCCTCGGCCGTTTTCTCCAGTTGGGTAGACCGCCCGTACCTGTGCGTGAAGAGATAAAAAGTTTTCTATAAAGAGTCGATGAAAACTGTATGAGCTGGTTTTTTAATTAAAGACTAGATAGTGTGAAAGTTGAAAACGAAAATTTGATATCTGAACCGTATATGCACCTAAAACTGGTTTAGGGCATCGATTTAACTTTTAGAGAAAGGATTAAAAACCAATATGAGTTAATTATCCCAGTCATTTCTTTTTTGTGTAGAAAACAATTCCTTGAATCCTAATACATGTAGTTATTTTCTATGAGACTGTTCAGAATAAAACTTAATGTAATGTTTCCTCACCTCTACATCGTACAGGGCGTAAGGTGTCAGATTGTTCAGTACATGTGATACCCAGGAACTGGTCGAGCTGGCTTTAACCTGGAACTCTGAAGGAGTGCGTGAAACTCGATGATCCAGTATCTTCAGACTGTAGAAGCTAATGTGCTCCTCACCGGAATCTGGAGGCATCCAGTAGACCTGAGCCCTGTTGCCAGTAGCCACGCGCGCAGCCAGCCGCTGCGGTACAGCAGGATCTGGAGTGGGGAAGAATGCAATTCAAGAATTGTAATTGAATATTGTTTTACTCAATTTTGGTCCCAGATTTTATCTGCCATTTTTAGCATTAATTGGTATAGTGAGTGAGCATTTCAAAAATTCCTTTTTAGCATAAAATCACTACAGTTGTCTCCATTTAATGTGGAAAAGGCTTTATTGATATTGACAACACAAACAATCTGATTGAGCAGTGAAGGTTAAGGACGGAGTGGTTACCTAGGACGACAAGGTTGACTGCGCTCGACTGAGCTCCAGACACGCAAGCGTAGTCTCCAGAATCTTGCACAGTCACAGGGTTGATGGTCAAAGAAAGAACGCCACGGTCATAGCGAGGAAAAAATCGGCCCTGAATTTGGGTCGTGTTGTATCTCCATGTCTGAGCAGATGAAAAAAGGTAAGAGGGTACAAACGTGTGTGCAGGCATAAGACAAAGTATCTTGGAATGTATTACTTTCACCCTTTGTGAGTTATAAGTTTGTATAAAGCAAATTTATTTTATCATTGACTTTCTTATTTGAAAATCTTGGTAAAGTTAAAACATAAATCAAGAATGAAATGTAGGTGTTACTTTACATGTAATGTTCGTGTTTTCATCGTAGCATCTAGTATATTTTAATTTTTTTATGTTCCAATATTTTTTCATCTTCAAAAACGTGTTTAAGTATTGAACTAGTGTTCTTTCATACACTGCAGCTTCTTAAATGGATCTTGCATAAGGAAAACATAAAAGTGATCTTCAAATTTTATTTTTTTATATGTAAAGAGTCTAAATCAATGAGGATAATTTGGTAAAGCAGGGTAGAATGTGCACCTACCCCCCTTGCTTCAGATACGTCAAAACATCTGAGGTACGCAGAGCGGCCTTTAATAGAGTAATAGACCTTTGCGGTTCGTGGCACTTCTACGATGGGGCTCGCTGTAAATAAAATAAAAACATATTATAGTTATTCCTTTTACGTGTTTTTGATTCCTAGGCCTTTTTCGTTTTTTAATCATATTCTTATATATTATTTCTCAAGATCTTTATGATCTTTCCACGATTGTTTCTGTTTTTTTTTATTTTAGCTAATAAGCAAAGTACCACTTTTTTTTACAAAGAATACCGATGTTTCACCATTCTTCACCTTGAGTTGATGCTTGTGGAGTAGCGGTAGGTAACGTAACTTCAGCAAGATCACTCCCTGGTCCGTTGATGTCGAAGCCTTTGCCATCCTCTCCATACAGATATTTTGCAGTCACCTTTCGTAAGCAAAGCATAGATTATTAACAAGAAACATTATATCGATAAGGGAAAGTCCGGTGGTCAATCGATCGATTAATTATTTGATGGGTTTGACTGATGAGAGATGGGTTGGTTAAAAGATTCATTGTTTTATTGACTGACAGTGAACTTGGTTGGGTGGCTTAAACACTAGCTGAATAATTGACTGGATAATCGATTGATTTAAATGACTGGCTAACTGACTAATAGCTTGATCAGTTAGTAGGTTCAGTATGTCTCATAATTTTATTTATGGTTTGATCAAATTCCTGACGATTAATGGCTAAAATGATTTTCTGTTTGATCTATGATTTGCCTGACTGTGTGAATGGTTCGCTGGTTGGTTGAATCTCACGAAACATAGCAGCGTTAATTATAAAAAAGGTTTGTAAGTAGGGGTGAAAATGGAAGGCTCAATGATTATCCACACTTATTACTTAGCGCTGACTGTTTGTTGCAAATGAAAAACTTCAGACGATATCTCAAGATCTTTCTTATTTTTCAGAGATTTCAAGCCAGAAACAAAATTTGTTAAAAGTGGATCGATTTAACGTGCTTCATTAAGCCGTCCCTCTGTGTCTCACCTTGACTTGATACGTCTCTCCTGGTGTTAGATTCTCCAGAGTAAACATCTCCTGGCCATCGTCAGAGAGTTCCTCTAGAAATGCATATTCTCTGATATTCCATTCGCGTGTTTTGTAGTACTCGATCTCATACCGCGTGATGTATTCTTTGGGACCCTCTGGGACAGTCCAGGTGAGCTTGACTTGGGTTGTAGAGATAGCGCTAGCCCGGAGAAATTGGGGCGCCTTCCGATCTGACAGGCAGTACGTGCAGGAAAATTAAGCTTTACTTACTATCTGATTATATTGCATGTAGTGTTTTATAAGTGTAGGGTTCTAGCGTGTGTTACTAACGTTCATTTAAATTGCTGTGGCTCTTTTGAGCTGTTTTAATATCTATTCCGGCTTAATAATGTGACAGACGATAGCCTCTACCACCTTTCAATGTTGCTAGATTCAACTTAACTTCTTCACCCTGTACTTTTCGTTTAAGAGAGTTTCTGCTATGTCCGTCCCAAGACGGGAACTACCTTTAGATATAAAGGACAGCAGCAAATAACCAGTAACGCAGTCGCGCACCGACCTGCGGATGCCCAAGAGAGAAGACTGAGGTATGTGGTTGGTGGCACATACCTCTATAGAACGATCTCTCCGCCAAATGAAAGGACTTCGGGGAATCAGGAGCGCTGCAAAACCCCTTTATCTCCACACAGAAGTCGTGGCAAGCAAATGACGAATGAGAGGGAGACTAGACTTGGAAGTGGACAACTTTCTGTTGTGTCCAGCAGAGGACACCACAAAGAGTTGCAAGGGCTGAAGCAAAGAGCCTTTGCAGAAAAAAAAATAATGTCAACTTACTATAAGTAACTCTGACAAATTTAAGTCATTACTCGAGGCACAGCTCAAAGAAAAGTGAACGACGCCAAAGAGAAGTCAGTTAGAAAGCAAGTCCCGTCCGGTAGTAGTCGTCATGTACCGCAGGTGACACCCGATCAATTTTAAATTGCTTTATTGTCTACAAAAGCATACCTTGGCGCAGACTGCTCCTGTAATCATGTCCAGGTTGTCATAACAGCGTCTACTCTACTAAATATTCTAAGTGTTTTACATGGGCTCGCCGACAGGCCGTAAGCAACTCATTAACGTTCTGAACTCACAGAGCAGCAGTTAATAAAACTTTATTCTACTCTAACCAAGTGTCTACCAATAAACTAAGACCCACACAGGAGTAGTGGCGGTAACATAAGCAGAAGTAGTTTTTTGTTTTGTTTTGTTTCGTTTTTTTTTTATTTTTGTTTTATCATTACCTATAACGACAAGACTGATGGTACTCCTGCCACCACTAGAAACACAGGTAAAGTCTCCAACATCCTGCAGCTCCGGGCGAGGGATGACGAGAACAAGCTCCTTACTGCTTGGTCGGTAACGAATGCGATATCTGGTTGGATCCTCTGGTGCGTCGTACTCCCATATCTGCAATAGTTTTATAAGGTCAAGACGGAGGTAAGCCTTCTCATCTACGTAATATAAAATATATATCTATGTGATATACATATTTATACATATACTGGTGACTTAAGTTTTTAGATTACCATGAGATGTAGGTTGTGGTTTGTGAGTGTGGTGATTACTGGCTAATGAACATATGAAACATGTCCTACTGTGTGTTTTGCTCATGTCCTTCGAATTGCATATTTTCACATAAGTGATATCATTGAAACAATTTTAAATCGTGCTCTATTCTATTCTTTTTTGAAGCAGCGCAATCATAGAGCCTTCGGAACAGGGTAACACGAAAATATTATTGAGCTGAAATTGTCAAGGAGCTTGGAAAATTTTAAACGTATGAAACTAAAGAAGTTATATCGATTGCTGTGTGTTGTTTCGCCGAAGAGAGACGTTTCACACTTCTGAAAGTGTAAATTTTGCGCTTAAGTTGTGAAATTAGTTAAATGAAGTGTTTACGCTAGCCAGCCCCAGGTCTCTTCAAAATACATTAATTAAACTTGGTTTTTGTTGCATTACACTCTCCAAGCTCAAAGTGGTCCTGGTGCTGAGAGTATGTCAAAGTGAATACTTGTTTTGTTTTTTTGTTGTTGTTGGTTTTTTTTTCACTTTTACAGATTTAAAAAATGAGGGGCCATAGCTGTCGTAGTAAGGATCATCCTACATTTTATATATACCAGCAAGAAAAATAATCTCTACCAATGGAGTATTCAAATTAGGAACAGCATTGAATAAAAATATTTCTCCTTAAATTTAAAGATGCACTTGGCTTGAACAGGACACACCCAGCAAGTAAAGCGGGCTTTCTGATTTACTTCCTTCTTTATTCACCAAGTAGCTTACAACAACATGCCGGTATAACAAGTTATGCTGGGAAGTAGGCCGCTGCAAGTCAAATAATTGTCTTCTCTTCTGAACCAGACGAGGCAAGACAGTAAGACACTACGTATACATAGTAAATTAAGAGGAAAAAATCACTAAATTTTTATCTTGAAATAAGACCAAAATATAGTTTGGCTTTTTTATCTGATCGAGCTCAACTGGGTTGCATCAGATTTAAATTACTTTAAGGGCATCATCCTAAATACTGGGGGAGGGGGGCTAGCGTTAACCTGAGGTCAACGAGTGTACTTGCACTTCAGTTACACAACTGGTGCAAGGTAGTACCGTCTTTACTCTGCTTTCTTTATTTTTTGTCGAGATGACAATTCTTCTAAAACAAAAGATCTTCTTTAAGTACTGTCTCGATTGAGATCAAACGGTATAGTAGCACAGTAACGAACAAGAAACGTGTGTGCTCGTGTCCACAATTAAATGGTGCAATTTATTGTTCACTCGACTTCAAAACTCTAAACTGAACGAAACGAAACAGATTCAAAGTAAAATGGTAATGCTTTTCACAAGTCATTCAATAGCCTCTTACCCTTGACTTTATTTATCTCCATTGGTTTTCTGTTTTCTCTCGAACAATTTTTGGAACTGCAGCAATGATCTTTTAGCCTAAGCATAGACCTGTCGTTACAATTTCACCAAAGTTTTGTCTTTATCTAATGAGGATCTTGATGTTCAAACAATATTTAGCTTTATAAATTTTGGACACATAGCTCTCACCTTTCTGGAGTTTCCACGTCGCAAACATTTTTCTAGGGAAAATGAAAAATGTCTTGTCTTGTTTATTAAAGATTGTAATGCGAGATGTCATGTTTGAAATAAATGATTGGTGTTGTAAAGCGAAACAGTCTTAATGCACTTGTCTTGAAAATTCTTGTATTTTATTGTGTCGCGAAATCGTATCCTATCCTAGTCGCCCATTGGAGCGCCCTGCAGAAGCTACCGACTTTTTCTATCAGAGATCCCTGTGTCCTTTAGTAAGTTTTCTACAAAAGTAGTTTTTCTTTTTTGCGGTAACCTATCTGTTGTTCCATCAAGGGGCTCCCAGAGCAAAAGATTGTTTGCTATTTCCTATAGACATCTAATGCAATACCTATATAGTTTCAACCCTCGTTATTGTATTTTTCTTGTCACTTGATGTAAATCTCCGTAAAGTTCTAGGTTGGTTAGGTAATCTTTGTAACTGAATTTGAAGGCCATTGTGAGCATGCGCTTGCAGCATCCATTCTGTTGTGTGTACATTGTATTGGTGAGTGTCCAGGTTTCTGCATTGTAAAGCAGAACTGACTCGACTGTAGCAAGGAACAACCTTTCTTTTTTTCATTTTCCTCCTAATCTCAGACCTCCATATTTTTTCGAGTCGGGTGCAGGAACTTGAAGCCAGGGCCTTTCTCGATACTATATCAGTAAATTAACTCTTAGTCCAAGCTTCAAGGTACTTTCAAGTTTCACCATTCTTGGCTAAAATGATCACAGGTCCATTCTGATTGAAGGCTTGCACTTCTCTTGTCATGGCGTTGCAGTAAGGCCTCAGCTTCCGTCACTAGTCTGTATAGGCATTCTTGGGCTTGTCCCATCTCTTCGGTGGGCAGAGCAACGTCGTCGGCAAAATCAAGATCTGTAATTATCACTGCTAGCACTCTTCCACTTCTTTGCCTCTGTAGCAGAGACCATAACTATGTTCATTTTTTTCCTCCCTTCCAAACTTCACACCATGTCCTCTTGTTTCCAATAAAATTTTTGTGACCATGTGGTGCAAAACCGGTTTACGAACTTCTTTACTGGTTTGGTTACACAGACTTCTATTAATATCTCTACCTGAAAATGTTTGTTGGTTCGCATGATCAGTAAAGTTTAAATAGGGTTTTTAAATGTCGTTTTATAAATCCGTAATACAACTTTGGAATTTAAAAAAAAAATTCTAAATAAAATTTTCTTGGCTTTGTGTTCACTACATATTTTTGAAGTTGTGGATTGTCTCTTATCCAAGGAAAAGATAATTTAGGCCTTAGCTCTATCATAATATGATTATTATTATTGTTAGCTTTTGAGTAGGCACAACTGATATAAGCAAGACATGTAGCATGTAAGGGAATACAGTTGCTTCAAAACCGCTCAATATCAGTATGATGCTGGGTTTTTTATATCCTCCTAAAATGTTTTTCTCTTCTGGTTTCACTGCGCGCTAAATCAATCGCTTTTTAAAGAGCAAGTTTTTACACATGGATCAGATCATCTGCACATACAGTGATAGTATTTCGGTAGCTTCGACTAATCCCGGGACACTCGCTCACAGATCGGGAGGTACGGATTCGATCCCTGGCCAAGTCAAACCAAGGACTTTAAAATTAGTATTAGTAGCTGATCCGCCTGGTGTCTGGCATTATGGATTTACTGCTAAGTCTCGTCGGCCCGGTGTCAGGATAATGTGACTGGGTGTGGTGTATGCAGCGCTCCGTACATCACAGTGTGGCAGCAAGCTTTCAATTGTCCCAAGCGCCGTCTCTGATATAACCTTGTAGTTGAAAAGAGACGTTAAAATTCAAACAACCAACCAACCAACGACTAATCCTGGGATACGTTTAAGACTGTGAAAAAATGATGTGGAAAATAAACTTAGCCTACCCCATCTTTGTCCTCTTCGATCCCCTCACAGGTTAAGGTGGTGGGACTTTCCATGATGGCGTAGAGAACACTAGCAGTCCTCGGTGGCTGCACCTGCGGTTTTCCTGCAATGTACAAGACGTAAGATTGTTGTATAAGCTGTAGCAAAATTATTTGAACAAAACGAAGTCTTGATTACAAAATTAACATTACTATCTTAGCACGGTAAGCAGCATGGTTTGCCTTGTCTTCCTAAGGACGTTTCTATGATCAACTTATCTCCCTTTTAGCTCTTTTTACACTTATTCAAGGAAAATTTCAAATTTATGTCTTTTATTCCAAGAACTGTTGTATGTTCTTTACAATGTTCTCTCATAGGTTCTAGGACTTTCACTTACTCTTCGTGTCATCCTCTGGCATATTGACTATCTCATAGTCAGACCTGGGACCAGCCACATCAAAATCGCTCCCGTTTAATCCAAACCCGTACCTGGGGAATACCTGTCAATATAGAACAACATCACTTTTTTCAGATTATCCATCTTAAGGCACCATGTCCTTCAAAGCAAACAACTGGACTCATCGAATATTAGTTAGAGAATTTCCGTCATCTCTTGCAGTCCTTATGTAGCAAGTACCTGTAAATGTTACAGAAGCTAATTTTCCAAAAGTATTATTGTGATAGCATTTTTGTATTATATATCTTTGTTTCTCGTTGCAAATGCATGTGTGAATGTATTGTGTCCACCTGTAATATGTCTTTCGCCTCGCGTTTCCTGTGTGACTCTCCAAGCTGCCAAGTCTTTACAAGATGTATTCAAAATTTTCCTATCACAAGACCAAAAGTGTAGTCTGAGCTTTTCTTTGTTTTACAAGTCAAGGATTGGGTTAGCACCAGAAACCATTTTAAAGCAAAATTTTGTTTATTTACCTACTTGTAGAGGACGTTTGACTGAATCTGAGTGAGCAGTTCAGCAGCTCGGAGGGTCAGACTTTTTAAATGGGGAAAAGACCTGCAGAAACTGGAGGACTGTTTGTTGTAGTTTAAGCTAAATTTTTAACAATTAGACATTTGGTTTAGTAAGGAGAATACTATATTACCTTAAAAAATTTTGCCGATAGGTGCATTGCTTCCAAACTGACAAAGACGCTTTTGAAAGGTAACACGCACAAGTTAGCGTCGTATTTTTAGAAAGTCTTTTCTTAAGAAAAAAATATATTTAATACCGAGATAAAGGAGCGTAATTGACAATATCTGTATTAAATTTCTTTGAAAAAAATATACCTGATACGCTGTGCCGGAAGTATAATCATAGAATCAATTTGTGCTTAAAATACCTTACGGTTAAGTTCATTAATTTCTTACCTGTACCTCATGGGCAGGGCCGATAATCGAATATGGGTGTTTGAACTATGCATAGTTACGCTCACCTAGGTCTTTACCGCGCCAGATGTATTATCATAGTATTTGTGTTTGAACTACTCATAAAGAAGCTCAATGAAGCCTCTGTACCTGACAGGCGGCTCTGGAAGTTCAATCGACATAATAAGAAGACACGTAATTCTTATAACTCTTTCAGAGATAAAGTTTGATATCGGAGGTTGAAGACGAATTCCTTATTGCTGATAGTTTTAAACTTCATACCTGAAATAGTTGTAGAGTTAAACTTATTGAGATCTTACGTAAACTCGATAGGCCGCGCCGGAAGTCAACCCCTTCACCAGGTAAGACTGCGTTCCGCTCGATGTAAATTCCGTGACCTGCTTCCGTATAATTTGTTCTGGGTTGTTGAGGTTTTCGATGAGGATGTTGTAAGATGTCACCGCATCAGAGGTCCCCTCAGGAACATACCACGTGACCTGAAGCATGCTGAGGCCCACAGGGATCAGGTTCATTTCGCGGGGTTTCGATGTTTCTAGATAGTCCACAAAATGGTTTCGAAAATAAAAGAGAGAAAAAAATATTTTTAACTGATTGACCTTTCTATGAAAAAATATCGGTTTCGCTAATTCTTTTTTTCTTGCAAAGGTTTCACAGCCCACAGCTTTATTCTAAGTGCACGGAGAGCAACGCCAAATAGGGTTATATTGGCACAGATGCGTCCTTAATTTCCAATTCAAAATGCACGAAATAGATTATAGTAACCATAGCTACGAGCCAACTTGATGCACGCACGACATGATGGCTAATAATAATCAAATCATCTCTGCCGTTACAGTGAGATAGCAACCATGAGAAAAGAGAAAAGGAAGTGATTTTATAAAACTAGGCTTAGCGAAAAGATGACACAGGAGACAACAAAAGGTGTTTTATGATTTAATGGTTGGACATTTGGATTCAAACCCTTGCCACTTTTCGATAACGCTGCTCTCACGAGCTAAATTTCTGAGCAACTACGTGATCACCGACTGCTTTAAATGAAAAAAAGAAAAAAATCAAGGTTTTTATGTATTTTTTCATTTGTTTCCGTCGCTGACTTACAATGATCGCGTTTTTTTTAACTGGCTTCTTTTGCTGACATTTAAACGGGTCTTTGACTATTTCTACTCGTAACCCATATATTTTGCTGCGTAGACTTTTTGTAGCAGGCATAAACATTTTATTTTAATAGAACTACAGGTTCTTGAAGCACAAGGTAGACGGCAATATAACTAGTTAACAAATTTGTGCAACGAGACTGTATGGAATTGGCCAGTGTAAGTTATGATTACCTATGACCAAAAGCTCCATTATGCTCTTGCCCAGCGAGGACGAGCAGGTATAATTCCCGGCATCCCCTGATTTAATGTCGTTGATAACCAGTTTTTTGGATGCAGACACGTAAGCTCGCCCTGCAAGCTGTGTCGTATTATAATCCCATTCCTGGAAAAAAAATAATAGTGGTAATAACAATTATATTGTAGCATATTATGTAGTAGTGATACTATTAATAACGATGGTAACAAAAACTATAATAGCCACCAAAAGGGAATTATCTTAGAAAAAGGACAAAAATGAGGGCCACCTGACAGAACATTTCTGCACCCTTAGGCGAGTGAACACAAATTGTATAGTGTGTTTAAGATTGGCGGGATCGTATCAATTGTACTGAAAACAGTCTTCTTTTTTTCCAAAATTAAAGGAAAATTAGGATCTTGCATATCCAAAGAGTAAAGTCGACTATCAAGTTATGTGCATAAATTGTACGATACTAGAGGATAGAGGCATTGAATAGAGTGTTGAAAATGCATGAAAGTTCATAGCATGAATGTTAGAAAAAGTTGTCATTACTTTTTTAGTCTGTTTACCACTGGCAAACTTAAACACCTGGCTTAGTAATGATTATTTTTATGGCTTACTTTAGATCTAAATNNNTAATAGTTTATGTATCTTTTTTTTATTTCATTCTTGTGGTGTGTTCTAATCTACGTCTGTCATTAGTAAGCATATTGTTCTTTTTTGTTAATGATATAGCTGTGGCCATTTTCCTTCCAAGCCATGCAATTGCGTGTCATTTAAAAGTGTTTCAAATTAGTTTTATAATTTCTTTTTCAGTTAGAAAATGTGCGGTTCGGAGTCTCTTTTATATTCTTCACACTGCTTTAGTTCATGGCCTCAACTGCTCGTTCCTTTTTTTTGTTTGAGTCAAAATGAAACCAAAAAAATAATTGTTGTTTCCTCCAGCACTCAACATAACACAATATAAACCAAAAAGAATAAATGATGTGCCCTCCA
>BMAT01000732.1:398477-409486 GCA_019649035.1 Elysia marginata | reverse complement strand
AAAAAAAACTGCAAGGATGTAGATATTTTACTTTGTTGTTTTTTTGGCTATCAGTTTGCTTCATCTTCAATTTTTTTTCTCATTTCCACCCTACATAGTATGTAACATGTTCAGTTGGAAAAAATACGTCAATTTATCCTCAGGTTGTTTCAGAATTCCAAGGACAGATGCCAAAATCAGCTCAAGATCTTGAGAAAAAGTTGCCCGGTGTGGGTCGCTACACTGCTGGAGCAATAGCATCCATAGCTTTTGGGGAGGTAACAGCTGTTAATGTTTGTTCATTTCTTACATTTTTTTATACAAATGAACTAAACTGTTCAACATTTCTTCAGTGCCTCTGGACTCCTGTAATCTCAAAACGTAGCATGTTTCAGAATATGCTGAGTTCATACTCTGCTATTTAACTTGGGACAAAAATGACCCCCTTATATTCATAGCTAAAGGCATATTTTGACCCTGTTGAATGTCGTTGGACTTTGTTAACCAAACTATTTATAGAAATATATACTTATCATACCTTTTTTTGTGTTTTTAATTTAACTTAAGATTTTTCATGATAGAATCATATTATTCTGTATTAAGGTTACGGGCCTTGTGGATGGTAATGTTGTTCGTGTGTGGTCCCGTCTTAGAGCCATTGGGGCCAACAGCACACTTCCTGAAGTCACGGATCTGTTTTGGTGAGTAAATTTACAAAATCATAACATTTAAAATTACTCATTATGATGAACAGTTTTGTGTAAAATAACCGTTTAAATAGTAAAGTTAGCGCCTCATTTTGTGTTGTGACTAGACTTGCATTATTATTTTTTTTGCATTCAAAAATTATGTTTTTAGGTTTTTGCAGATTGTTTGGATTTTCTAAAGGTGTAAAATTTAATTTGAAAAATATCATGTAGTACACAAAGATTTCTTAACTAGAAACCTTGATACAGGAAACCAGGGAATCGCGGAAAGATTTAAAAGAAACTGAATTGTTTTCTTTATAAATCACCCCGTTGATTGAAAAGAGGGGCCCTGGAATTCTTTTTGAAATTGACATACCATACATATTTATGATGTAAAGAAATTTTGTTTTTATTTATGTTTTTGAGAAGATCAATCGAATAATAACCATCGGAAATTGCAATTCATGGCCTTTATTTTATATGAGTCTTCTACAAGGATTTTAGTACTGTAGCAATGGTTGTTATCGGTCGCTGTTATGTTTTTTGCCTGAAACAAAGAACCATCCTAAAAACAGACACAGTAGTTATAGAAAGCTGCCTGTGCCCATTGTGACTCTGTAGACAAACGCATTGTATACTCAAGAATTGTTCTTAAAGCACACAAAGCCAGCCTGACACAATATTTACCTGTAAGTACACGCTTTAAAGTTGCTGACCTATCCTGCCATACTTTTTGGTAGATTTTTGCCAGAACAATCTTTGTCATTCTGTTTCATTGTTCAAGTAAGAGCTAAATCACAACTATAATAATATCATTCAGATTTCCCAGATATGTCATCAATTCAAACTCCCCAAAGAATCAAACATCCTTATCATTAGTTAATATATGACTTATGGTAAAACAATAATTTCAGGTACCTTGGCATATCAGGGAAAATTCATTATCTCCTGACATTTCTCGATAAGAAAGATACCACTGTAAAAGAGTTAGTTATACATACTGTGTGTGATCTTTCTATCAGGCAGTTGTCTCATCAGACTGTTGACACTGAGAGACCAGGTGACTTTAACCAGGCAATGATGGAGCTCGGGGCTACTGTGTGTACTCCAAAACTTCCACAGTGCAGTAAATGCCCTGTCCAAGCATTGTGCAGGGCTTATGCCAAGGTCAGCAGTTTGTTCTTATTTTAACTATATGTGTCTGTTCAATTTTTTTTAATAGAATCAGTACATTGATACATTGAATCGTGATTGTGTAATAATTAGGTGATGATAAATGTTTTTTCAAACTTTTAACTGTTATTGGTTTATTACATACCATAACCAAAAATTGGTTTAATTTCACTTATTTGTGTCCTTATGATTTTATAAATTCTAAAGTAATTGAGTCTGTTTATCCGATACTTCCAGGCTGAAAGTGACAAACAATCATCTGTCAGAAAGATTTGTTCAGAGGTGAAAAAGGAAACAAATGGAAAACCTGAAATTGTTGATATAGAATGTTGTAAGTTCTTTTTTGTTGAGTGAACACTGTGGTGTTTTTAGCAGGTTTCACTATTAAAGAAAACAGCAAAAATATTTATGCATAGATTTGCAAATTTTTATTTTCCAAAAAGATTTTGTCTTAACAAAATAAAAAAAAGTCCTTTACTTGGTTTATTTGAGTATCAGTGAACAAGGATAAGCTTTGATGTAGAATCTAGGTCTAGAAATGTGTGAAAATTGGTACTGAAAAACGGTCAACTCCGACGGCCCCGCTTCGGCTTGTTTGTTGACCAAAAAAAATAAAAATATCCTAAATAACGCTTAAGATCTCCTCTAAAATAAGAAGAGGTTTCCAGGGTTACTAAGCTACCGAAAGTACACTACGAAAGCAATGGCAATCGGGCGATATAGGTACACAATAGTGTGGTCCAATCAGGTGACGGGGGGGCGCTATAGGTGGAGTTGAGTTAACATGGATTGGGGTTTGAGCCTAGAGGTACCTGTTTGTACCTGCAATAAAATTTTGCCACAACTTTTTTTTATTTTTAAAGTTTGCTCTAATTGTTATATACATATATATGCTCAATTTTGAAAGAAATTTTGGAAAATAAAAAATTACGCCACTTCAGCTAATTTCTTGTATTAGGTGAAGCAAGTTTATAAAATTTTTAAAAATCAAGGAGAGAAAGATGTGAAGGAAGTCTTTCATTATTTTTCCCTAAGAAAAAAAGCGCTATTTGTGAATTTTTCCCGAACTTCGATTTCCAATATCCCAATCATTAGAAGTAATATTGGGTCAGACTGCTTTACCAATCTTTTTTTTTACAAACAATTTCAGTGGTTCCCAATTGCAAATTCTGTCTACCAGAAGAATCACCTTGGAACAAGGAGTGAGTTTGACATTCTTCGTTGTAGTTCCCAAACCAAACATGTCTCTCTTAGATGTGTGAGAGTATCACAGAATCAGTTAGTCTTGGTGGGGCTCAAATTGAGAAAATTAGTATTTTCTTTCACACTCTCTTAAAGTCCCCTAATTAAAGCTCTTTTCTTGCTTTTTGTACAGACTAATCATGGTTAATTTCTTCATAATCATTCAAACTGAATTGGAGTCTTGGTCTCAGACTGGACCAATGCTGTTAGTCCAACCTGCTGCTTGTCAATTGTCAACATAGCCACCTACAAAACTGTTTTAGATTTATTTTGAAAAGAGCATTTATGATATAACCTTTAAAATGCCCAAAAGTTTCAAATAGTTTTAGTACAGTGAAAAAGATTAAAAAAAAAACTCCAGTGAAATCCAAATCGATAAAGTAAACAGTTTAGGATTTGATGAGTTAAGTTTATCTACTATGTAGATCTGGTTATACTTTTTTCTTCAGGTTAGGTGTTCTAAATTTCCCTCGCAAGCCAAAGAAAGCTAGTGTGAAGCAGGAGGAATTAAATGTAGTTGTGATTCAGACCTGTGAAGGAAAATCTCCTTCACAGTTTCTGATATGCCAGAGGCCAGAAAAAGGTAACCTTTTCAAAGTCATATAATTTACATAAAAAATTTAAGAATGAGTTATCTTGGGCCTTTTACTACCGAACATTGCTGGAATTTTTTTTTCCTAAAAAGATTACATCTTTAGATTGGGGTAAAAAGAAGAATCCTGCTGTAGGCATGTTCCCGCATAGGGATGTAAAGGCAGTTGTTAAAAAATAATAGAAAAAACCTCTGCTTTGGTGGCACTTACAATCTACGAGGCATGTAAAGTGATTCTCCTCATCCCTTTGCTCCCCTCTTTAACCACATTGTTTTACTGATGGTACTTGTATAAGCTTAAAAATAAACATCGTCTTGCTCTGGGCATACAGAGCTTCCTCACACTGGACAAACCAATGACAGTCACAATCAGGTCCCCTCTCCCTTGCCCTAAGCCTAATCCAATTCACACCGACTTGTGAACTAGACAAAGGCATGCACAAATCTTGCACTGACTGGCACAATGCAGGCAACCGCAAGCCAAATCCACAATGAGCCTACAGTCTTATGCAGACTTGCCCGCTGTGGTTACGGAAATGTTCCTTGTTTAAATTCTTACTCTAATTCCTCTAAAACTCGCTCAATCCCTCTTGATGTATTCATGTTCAGGCCCCTTTATACCCATGCACGGGTAATAGACTACATATAAAAGGGATTTCTCAGAGGCCCTGCGGTGGGGCTGGTCCTGCTGTAATGGGTGCTGCTATAGTTGAGCACTACTGTATAGGTCATCACTTTGTCTAATGATAAAATAGTTTGGTATAAGTCATCACTTTGTCTAATGATAAAATAGTTTGGTATAAGTCTAATGATAAAATAGTTTGGTATAAGTCATCACTTTGTCTAATTGATGTATAGCTCTCAATCATCATCATCATCATCATCATCATCAAGTGCCATGCAGTGAGGCATTAACAGTAATGTCCTTCCACACTTCTCGATCCCTCTTTGCTTCCAATGTCCCCATCACCCTTCCTTTGTCAAGCCACTTTGTCAGTCCATCTATCATTTATCACATTGTCTACCCCTATTGTGTCTTCTGTTGAGCTTTCCTGTTATATATGTTGTTTTAGTATTTGCTTAAAAATGTTGCGCAATGTTTGCAAATTTTGTTAATGAATGAGCTTCTTGTTTGTGCTTAATTCAGGACTGTTTCATTTGATTTCTTTGCCATCAGTGATGTTCAAAGCATTTCTGTTGCCTCCAATGTTTCTCTGTCTGTTTTGAGGTTGTCTATGTTTCGAATTCTTATTTTGGGATAAGTTCTACACAGCATTGAAGATCTCTTTGAACTGATCTCACTGTTTTACTTGGATTCCATTGACAATGAAAGTAATGTTTGTTTCTGGGGGTACCTTGTTCCAACTTACGACCATTTTTTTCTATCCTTTTACTATTATTACATTGAGGTTTACAAAAAATGGTCCACATTTTCTTTTTACTATTATTACATTGAGGGTTACGAAAAATTCTCCACATTTTTTGTGTAAATATTGTTAATATGCTTGTCAATCATTTTGTATAAAATTATTATTTTTTTTTATCAATTTTCAGGGGTAACCTTCTTCTTAGTAACTTAAAGGCTGGGCATTATTTTGTTGCTTTTCATTTTTTTTTTTTTTTGGGTTCTGATTTTATGTGTTAATTTTGCAGGTCTACTGGCTGGTATGTGGGAATTTCCATCCTGCTGTCAGCAGGATTCAAAGGCACTTATATCTCAAGCAATTTGTGTCTCATGCAAGGTAGAAAATGGGAATTTAAAAGGTCTGCAGGAAATTGGAGAGGTAGTATGCATTTCAAATTGTATTTCATTCACTGTAAAATTTCACCACAGCCTTTTTTTTTTAATATGTTAAAAAATCAGGGAAACAAGGAAGGTTGAGGTATTTCTGAAAATTCTGTTTATTTGTGATCTCACGCTGTGAACAAAAGAGTCAAAAGTATATGTCTTGCGTCCATGGTGAATGAGTCTGATCTTTCCAATTTAATTTGGAGGGCGTTGCTGTTTTGAGTAAAACATTTTTCTAAGCTTCCAAACATTAAAAAAAATGTCATAAAGTTATCAATATTCTGTAGTAAGATGTCGATTTCCAAAGGAATCTACTTATTAGAATATTTTTTGAAAAATCTTTTTTGTATATTACAGTTCAATGCGTGCTTTTCTTTCTTTTTTTTTCTATTTTCTTCAATTTTATTCACTGTGTGAAATTAAAACCTGTTAATTTTTTTATTGGGTTTTATTGTCCTATAAAGTAAACATAAGGTTATATATAAAAGTGTTGATCCTAATATGTTCTTAGATTTTTATTAGCATTGAAATTAAGTCATACAGGAAAAGGTGTGGGAGAAGAAGTTGATTATCTAGGGATAAAATGTGTAGTTATCTATCAACAATTCCAGATTAACTCAAGTACTTAATTGATCAAATACAAATCATAATTCAATACATGTCATTTTTTAATTTTTAGTCAAGGAATTTCTTGCCCATGAAATTTTAAAAAATGACACATTGTTTTGTGTAAGTAGTGGAGCCAGCTATCTGTAATGGTTGAATAGTTTGAGGTAATTAGCACAGGATAGAATCGCAATTTCTATACAGCATCTAATCCCTTCCTTTGTTTCTCAATCAGGCCGTAGCATATCCGCAATAATCGAATACTTTTAAGGAATTAAGCAGGGCTGCCAAACAGTACTGATTTCAGCATTTTAGTAGGCCCTACCAAAATACTGGAATACCGATGTCAAATCTAAAATACTGAAATTAGCTATGACTTTAGGAAAATATCTGTGATCAGTAAAACATGAGGGATATTGTAAAGTTCAGGTCTGTCATAGTAAAACGTCACATGCAAAATGTACCATGTGGTCAATTTCTAAAGTATGAGTTTTTCAGAATAAACTCTTTTAAACTTTCGTTAAGAACGCCTGATTCAAACCCAAAAAAATTCAAGCACCAAGAACTGAACAACTTAAGCTAGTAACTTCCCTCTACAGGCTTCCTATTAATATATCATAAGTTTATTTTGTCCTTGTTCTTGCTGTGAGTATGGAAATGAGGGTGTCAAAGTACTGGAGATTCTTGATAGTTTATCAAGGGTTGGCACTTGTGATTAAATGGCTCTTAAAGTAACAGAGGAGAGGGAGGGGGAATTGACTCTTATCATATTTTTACCGGTATGGTGATTGAATAAACATTTTTTGTAAAGTAAAGAGACAGCTAACTGAACTGTATAAATTGTGTTGTGCTGACAGGTACTCTACATAAGAAATATTGCAAGAGTAGACACTTTTTTATGTAGGCATAAGGGAAAAACTAAGGTGTTATTTACCAATGTTGATTTTTTAGAACACTTGTCATTTGAGGGTCCACTTGAGTAAGACTGGAGCAGCTGAGTATTATTTTCAAGTAGTCATGAGTATCTTTTTGGAAATGTTACTTTTATATCTATCCTCTCTCTGCTTTCAAGTATATGTGTCAAACGCTGTCCTTTCCTGCTACTGCCCAGGTATCTCATATGTTCTCCCACATACACCATCTGTACAAAGTGTGGACATTACAGATGGCAGATGATTTATCCTGTAAAGTAGAATCCTTTGAAGGACGGCCTGTGAAGTGGGTCACAGAAAGTGAGCTGCTGGAAGCTGCTATCTCTACAGGCATGAGAAAGGTATGATACAGTTTCCAAGCAAACGACAAGTACTAGTAGTAGTGCTGCTCCTCAATTCTCCGATTACCTTTATTTCATAAATGACAACAAACTTACTTAATTTTTGTTTTTAATTACAGTGAGACAGAATTAAAACTTTGTTTTAATGTTTTGCAGTATTTTTAATCATTGTAAATTTTAAAATATATTTTTCTAAATTTATTTCTAAAACAATCTCTTTGTGAATTGAGACTTCCGTCGGGTTCTTCTAAAACTTTTTTAATCCTTTCAACCAGCAGTACTGGCATCATGAGGAGAAATGTAGCCTGACAAACACTAGAAGTAGCGATATGTAGGCATTGTTCTACGTCGTATCACGCAGTCTCAAACTTCTACTACTTTCAATTAGCTTTAGCCGTTTGCTTTACTATGTGTTTTTGTAGTCAAGTAATTATCAGCGTCCATTTGAATGTTTGCAAAAATTTTTAAAGTAAAGCAGCCAGGATAAGGAGATCCGTCAACAAGCTGCTGTTCTCAAGTAATTGCAAAGACACCTAGGCTTGTAAACGGAATACCATTACCATGGGTTCAAAGAATTCTGCTAAAAGGCCATGTGTATGGGTTGTGAGAAATTCAATCTAGTTAGTAAGAGTTCAAATAGCTAGATCAACCCTGGTTTGATTAGTTTTTTGTTTGGTTTTTTTTTTGTTTTAAAAGGTTTTTCAGACTTTAAATGCAATAATAATATTTGAGTAGCAAGCAGGGGAAATTATTAGGAAAAAATTAGATTGAATGCCACAGAAAGGCTGAATTAAAGACAAATTAAATATCTATCTTAATTTTCAAATGAAACAAAAAAAAAGCTGGATGTGAGGGTTCGGTGGCAACAAAATCCACAGTAGAATCATGTGACTTATTTGAGCTTACAATAGTATGCTGCATTCCAAGTGCAGTATCTGCAGTGTAAAACCCTATGAGAGATACTGCATTTCGATTGTACATTGCAGTATGTTGGCTGGATTGATATAATTGGAATTTGAAAAAGTTTGTGGGCTGAAACTCTAGCCTGAGTTGATTTTTAAGGATTTAAAGATTCACTGAAATGAAAAGAATGCAAACCATGACTGACACAATGATGGTTTCAAATGTTTTTGCTTTAACATGTCATTGTCTTGAGTCCAGATTTTAACATTTGCATTTTTATTTCTCACTTAATTTTTATTTTTTTTGCTATTCAGGTATTCCGGGAATTTAAAAAATCCCTGACATTCCCTCAATCATCTAAAAGAAAACGTGAGTCTGATGTTATTGTCAAAGATCCAAAAAAGACACAAGCATCAATATCAGATTTCTTCAAGAAGAAATAGTGGCCAACTTTTCTGATCGAAATACATTGTAGATGACTTTTTGTCTGCAAGCTAATAAATATTACAAAGATGTGGTGTAATAAAACAAAGTTTAAATCATCTATAAAAGTATATTTTTAATAAACCTGAAAAAAATGCTTCTTTTGTTCAGCTTGCTTTTGTTTGCTAGATCTGTTCTCTTTTATAATTAAGCCTAATTTTTTTTCTCCTGTTCAATACTTACAAATTAACCTAAGTGAACACTTATTTCAAACTTATCTCTTTTTGGATGAAAAGAAAATGAAACAAAACAAACGATTAATCTTTTCTTAGCTTGTTCTTTATGGGTTTTAGTATCTAAGTCATTTCTTAGCATTGTGAGAGACAGAGAGAGATTACAATACATCAAAGAAAATAATATAGCATTGCAAAAAGTTTGCATGACACTGGTTGGTTATATATCTCACAAGCAGTCCAAATTATTGGGATGTCAGAGGTTATAGACCTAAGAAACTAATTTTAAAAAGGTTATTTATTTCTTTTTTCTTCAAGGTTTTAAATATAAAGAACTTGATCTTTCCTTGTGCAATTTTTTGAAGTTTTGTAAGCTCAGCAAAATGCCTTGAAAAAGAATATTGTCTTTGAAATGTAAACATTGCGAAGTCAAAACTTTTGACTGGATGTGAAACCTCAGTAGCCCTGAGAATTTTTATCTAAAACTTCCAAATCAAACATTAGCATTGGACTCTCTTAAATTCCTAAAAATTTTATTTACTGGTATTAATGGATTTACTCTTCAAGTTAAAGAAATTTATCTCAATAAAATTTCAGTTGTGAATATAAGTTATCAGTAAAAAAGATTCAGTGGTTGTGCTTCACATCCTCTCTTTTAATTTCCTTTTGAGTGGTTGGTCATATTACCGTAATGATTTGAGGACTAGCCAAGAGATAGTGTGTGGCTGCCTCCACTATTTTTTGGTCTTATCTTTTTTTATTGCTCCATGGTTTGAGGTTATAGACCCAGTCATTGACGTTTATGTGATTATTTTGGTGGATGCAGGAAAAACCAGCTAATTAACAGCAACTCTAATCATTTCAGTATACCTGGTAGGTCTAATTTTCCAATGAGCTTACAAAAAAAAGTTGAAAGAAAAATACATTAAATAACTGAAAAGACGTCAAAATATACATGATCACATTAAATATGCTGTGATAGAGTAATGTTAAAGATTTATACATGTATTCAGAAATGCCTCTTCAATTTTCTGAAAATGACCGAAAACCGTAGTGCTAAGTTCATGAGTGAATAACTCAATAAGCTTATACAAGATATGTGAGTTAAGGGCACTGAATTGTCTGTGTTGATGGGATCAACCTTAATCAAATTTGTGTGCTCATTTAGTCTCTCAGACTTTAAAAAACCTGAAAATTTCTGATAAATGGCATCCCTAGTATTATATTCCGTTTTTAAATGTTGAAGATAATTTAATTTTAAATTTCTATCTTTTCTTGGTTAATTAATTGTATTAGGATAACTCTAAATTTTAAATCTAGTTTTTTGGTTATTCTAGTTAGTTTAATACTCAAATATTTTTTCAAAATAGTTTTTCAACTCTAGGAGAGTGCGTAATGGTTATTCTAGTTTTTCTTTTACTTTGTTACGTAAGAAAAAAGAGGAACAAAATTTATTGCTCCCCCCATATTCAATAAGAAAGTATGCAAAAAGTAACAATTTTTTGTATCTTCTGCTAACATTAGGTACCTAGCTATAGGGCTTACAAAGCTGCTTCTTATGAGCTTATTGGCGTGCTCGCGCAAGGCACGGCGTGGCGGCACTAAGCAAAACCAGTAGGTGGGGTTGATAAATCTTGGCTTGGCTAGCGGTAGCACAGCGATGAACCCCTAAAACTCCATCTTGTTCACATTAATTTAAAGTTTCAAAAAACAACTACACAAACAGTGGAAGCTTCAAAAACCAAAGTCTTAAAATCCGAATTTCTCATAATTCAAAGTTCTTTCTTCTTGAGGTTTTTTTTTCCTTCTTTAACTTTGTTTAATTTGGACTCATAATTCAAAGTCAGTTGAGCTAACTTCGCTTAATTCAAAGTCGGTATCGCCGTTAGGAGCCGAGAAGAAAAATGTTTCAAAATCCTTTTTCCTGCTCTCATGACTGCTGGGCAGGGTAAGGTGGTAATGTGATCGGAGCGAAAGACCCAAGACGCACCAACTAGGGCTAAGTTCTTGGATTGTGTAAAGAGTTAACTAAAAAGCACAAAATGTATCCTACAGCTGTACAGCTGGTCTGAAGATCAATGATGTAAGCTCTAAAATTACATTTTTT
>BMAT01000732.1:338691-362309 GCA_019649035.1 Elysia marginata | reverse complement strand
GCGGATCAGCTGCTAATACCAATTTTAAAGTTCTTGGTTTGACTTGGACGGGGATCGAACCACGCACCTCCCGGTCTCTGAGCGAGTGTCTTACCACTAGGCCACAAAACCGGTATGATATAAGTGTATTGCCGAAAATAAATGTCGTTAAGAATGTCCTCTCTAAAACAGCTATTGTATTAGCACAAGATCTCTGTATAAGTACTGTTCAGAAATGGTATAAGCAAGACTCATTTGGATAGAATGCGAGAAAAATAAAGGAATGCGAAGTAAAGGGAAAAACTCATCACCAACAACAGAAAAAAATAAGACATGTAAGAAATTAGAAATAAAAAGAGGAAAAGAAAAAAAAACTGATGCAACAAGCACGTGAATCAGGAATAGGGAAAGACAATAATACTTTTGTTGCTGGACACATAGATAGGGAAGGCTAAGACAAAGAGGAAGACTGGTTGAAATAAAAAAAAGAAAAGAAAAAAGCACCAGATACAAATACATGTGTACACATAAGTGCATACATGTATAATGCAATCTTAAAGCTCAACCTAAAGGTTTTTGGCTTTTTTTATTGATAAATCTTCCCTTGCAATATTATTTGGAGGTTTACTAACAAAAATCTATAAACATTTATTAATAAACAAACGCACAAAAAAACTTTTATAAACCACATTATATTAGTTTCTTTCTGAAAATGACTTTATTATTATGGCTAATGGTAAAAAAAGAAGCTAAAAAGAAGTAACGTAACAAATTCTAAACATGAGGGCAGTGTTGTCATGCCAAGTATAAAAAGAATAATTCTATCTTAACATGAATGGAATTTCAAAGACTGCCTAGCTGAGACTAAGAAAACAACAAAAGCAAAATGATTTGAATTAAAGAAAATTTAACAAATCAGGTATTTATGAAGATATAGAATAACTAAGGCAGAAATATTAAATCTGTGCTGTTTGCAAAACAATATATGCAATAATAACAGTTGTGATGGTGATGATAATGATGGACGATAATACCTGTATTTACTATTATTATCTTATCTATATTATTATATAAACAGTTCTTCTATTATTATTAAGGGGTGAGGGGTGGGTCAGCAGGTTGTTATAATAATAATAATAATAATAATAATAATAATAATAGTAATAATAATAATTATTATATTATTATTATTGTTATTATTATGACAAGGATGCTAAATGGTCTTGAAAAAAAAACCATGAAAATGAGCATAGCATTGCATATGACACATCTTGTGCAATAAACAATAAATGCAGAGCTGTCAACCCTGTATCAGACAAAAGTGTACAAGCTAACACCAAAACTGTATTTTCCAACAAAAAAAAGTGAACCATTGGTTTTTTATGTCTGAAACTTACCAACAATGTAAAAACTTATTAGAATAACTATGTTAAACTGCAAGGTGCGCAGTTATTTAGTTTTTAAAAAATTGCCTTTTAAAAGTGGTAGATCTATATGTGTATCACTGTCAAGTGAGTATTGACTAGTGCACAATACAGTACTATAACCACCTAATGGCCGCGTTCTTGTTAGTATAGACTGTTTTTATCCACGTTTACAATTGTGTTTTGTACTAATGCCTGAAAATTTATTTCTGATCCCTGAAAAATGTACAAGTAAGTTTGATTGTATGTATCTTTGTTCAGTAGACAAAAACAATGTAATATTAAATATTAAAACAGTAAATGTGTGACTGTGTTGAAAGTTAACACTGACAGAAAGATTAAACAAACCTAAACTTCATGCTTACAAGTTTTATCTATTATTTTTTAAAATAAAGGATCCTATGCATTTAGATGCATTATTTTTAATGTAACAAATATTTCTGACGAAGTAAAAGGTAACAAGGAGTAATTACTAACTCAAATAAATGGTGGCACCCCTGTTTGGAAATCCTGCCCTACAAGCTCTAATTATTATACATGTATTTGTGCTGTACATCAAATCTACGGATAATTTAATTTTATCGCCATATGAGAGACATTTTTGAGGGCTTATGTTTAAACTGCCCAAAACTGCCTGCATTGTATAAGGCTGAACTTTGTCTTTAAATTTCCCCTAGTAGACTCTGGGATCTAGTATTACTGTTTCTAGTCTCATCTAGATCTAGTCCTGAACAGAATCTAGCAAAAGTTAGAGACTGTCAGCAATGAACGCATTAATTATGCTATGGGCAGGGAAAATAAACAACTCTAAACTTAAGCGCAAACACAACATAAAATATCAAGTAGCCTAACGGCATCAAAGTATTCTTATTTTGGTTTTCTGACTGACAAGTGAAATTAGATCTAGGAAGAAGCGCAAACCTTGACACAGATTTAATAACTGACATCTAGATCTTGCCCGATGACTAGACTTAGTTTGCGATCTTTAATAAAAATAAAAGTGTGGCAAACTTGAATGTTTCTAGCAGGAAGCAAGAACTAAGCTACACGTTGTTGGAAAGAGATAAAATGCCTATACGCTAGTGCAAAAAATCCTGGAATTTGCTGACAAAGATTGCTTATCAAATTGGAAAAGCCGGCGATATCACTATATATGTAGCGATAGTGGGTTAAGGAACGGGAAATTCATATTTTTTTAATTGGAAAATCGTACTGGCGTGATTTGGACGACATAAGCCTATGAAAGTATAAGAACTGTAAATGGATAAAAAAAAACCTGAAATAGCTGAAAAACCTCAAATTTGGCGCACCTGTTACTAATACCATCATTATTATTTATTACATGTATTATTGCTATTTCTGTCCTTGTTGCAGTTGTTATCACTGCTGTTATTACAATAAAAATATCATAATTATTGTTGTTGTCATTGCAAACAACAAGAATAGTAGTGTGACCATTCAAAATAACAAAATATATATTATGCCCATACAAAGAGCAAAATGAGGATAAAGCACTCTGAGAAAGATCAAAGTTGAAAAACATATGCAAAGATTTGTACTAAGGACTGGAATCTGCTTTCTTGGTTGAAATCACAAAGATTTGGCAATTCAAAATCATAATTTCAACAGCCATCTCTATGTAGGTGCTTAGGATACAAGCTGTCCCTCTAAGTTGTAATAAACACAGACAAACTGGTACATGTATCAAAGTTATACACTAGTAGTAGTACAAGATGCAAATCAAACAAGACAAAAGAAAATTCAATTTTAAAGTTGGAAAAATATCACATTGTTTATTTTGCATTAAAGACGTCCTCTTTAAAGAACACAAGAAAAAAGTATCATATCACAATTGTGGGTTCTCTTGACAAAGTAAGAGTAATCTTGAAAACTTAATTAATTGATCATTATGCATGCCTGGTGTTCATAGAAATTATTTACATTTATGAAAATGGTATAAAACTATGTACAATATAACTCAATCTAACGATTTTCATTTTATGACTATAATTTAATATCTTTAACATGATAAAAAAATAGTCATTTGAATGGCATTTGAAGCAAAAAAGAAGCTTATTTTGGTATTATAGACAAAAAGAAATAGGTAGGTCTCTGACATCATACCTACAAAATTGTTAAGGTAAGTAGGCAGAGAGAGAGAATACACTGGCACTTTGGTAAGAATTACAAAACCAGATGAAGAAAGTAGAGGCACTATGCTGTACTTTGTTTTTTTTAATGGATGTGCAAATACCACAACTACAAAATTCACAAATCACAGTTTTGTTAGAGATTGTTAAATCATATACTCCCATCTTTCTACAAAGTGACTCTTTTGCCTCTTATTCTTAACAATATCTTGCAAATCATTCATACCAAAGGCCTATGGAAATTATTTGGCCATGTCAAATTTGTATTGAGTTCAATATCTAAAGACAGACTAAGACTACCTGCACCCTTAAAAAATATTGTTTGGCCCATCTTAAAAAATTAAGAAAGTTTATCAGTATTTGTAGGTTTAAAAAAATATGCCTAAGGATTAAAAAAGTAAAATAGACTGAATACATTTTGTTTCATTTTTGGCCCATCGCATAATACCGCTTTGCCTATGTATAGGTAATCTATTTTTAATTCTCTCTATGCGACTAATCAAAAGTTTCAATTCCCTGTGAATGTGGGGCTTTAAGCAGCCAGAAAAATCTCTTACACTGCATAACAGAGAAAAAAGCTTAGTTCCACAAGGGAGTTTGATGCTACAAGACATAAGAAGAGTATGGAAATACAAGGGATACAAAATTGATTGCTTATATATAGAATAGTAAGGTAGCACAAAAAAACACCATCTACCATCCATTATTAAATAAGAAGTGCAGGAAGTTAAATTACCAAATGTATCAAGGAGAGCTGCTAATGGTGATAAAGCTTGGTTCATGATAATTTTGTCTAAGTCTGTAGAGCAGTGCACCTAACCCAAATTCAAATAAAAAAGTCAGTATTTTCAGATTTATGAGAAGTAACAGTTGAACAAAAAATTCAAATTTTACACAATGGAGAATTAAACGGCTCCTTATATCCTGGCTAATAGAGCTTTCAATATTCTGTGCACAAATTTTGGCTGCTAATACAACGGAGAGTAGCATTCAATGCTGTGCATGACAAGTAATTTAGAAGATATGCACAAACTTTTTGCCTTACACATTTGCACTCTTAGAAAAACAGTTAGAGACAGAAAAAATAGAGAAGTGAAGAAGATGGGAAGTATGTAAAAGAAAGAATAGCAGTTGGAGAGGAGATAGGCCTTTGAAAAGAAGGAAAATTTGATGCAGATAATTAGATTCAATGTAGGCCTATGAGGACAAAAAGAAAAGAAGGTAACTTTTGACAAAGCTTAGTTTATTGTCCAACCAGGTCAGGCGCACCACACGTAGTATCTTAAAAACACAAACGGTTCTGTACTGCCAAACTTTAAAGCAGGAAAAAATAGCTCATTTTTCTTGTGATGATCCTTAATGGATGAACAAACTATTATTTTAAAAACTTTTCTTTAAGTAAGATATTTTTAAAACCAAATGCATTTTAAATAATTAAAGAGTTTAAAATCAATTTAAAAATATAGAAACAAAATTTCAAGGAATCGTTCATTATTTGAAACTTTATAGTCTCTGTTCAAAATGTCAACATGTTGGAATGTGGAAATTGCTACATAAAACTCATGTGAACTGATTGCAATAATTTAAAGACTATCTTCCGCCATGACTTGTCAGTCTACCTAAGACCATCTCATAAAAATGAAGTTCAAATTGCTGGAGTTTTTGTAATCACAAAATGCTTTGCCTGGCTGTTTGCAAGCCTTCAACAAGGCGATTTACTTTGAGAGCTGGCCCCAGCTTCATGTCAAGGCTCCTAAGCACATCACTACGTTTCAGCAGCAGCAGGGACACGCCATCGATCTCCTGGAAACAAATAAATAAAAAAATGAAAAATGGTGTGTGAAACAACTAACTTGTGACAATATCAAGGCATTGATTTTAGTACTCCACTCTTAGTCCTTGTTTTCAGGATACTACAGATCGCCTTCGTGAATTTTCTGAGCCACCTTAAGAATGTAGAAATACAAGAAAATTAAATGTGAAGCATCAATATGCCAATGTGACGCAACCATTTGATCATTAGTTAATTAGTAAATAGTCATAACTTTTGATTGATTTTAGAGCAATAATGAATCAAGATATACCCATTATATGTCAAATTGTAGCTTTTTTTAAAGTGTATTTCAGTGCTTTCTTTTAAAATCCAAAATTAATATAAATTGTATCTTTGAATAACTGTTTAAAATTATACAAAACATGAAAAACATGTTTGTATGGATTCAAAATACATATACAGCAAAATGCACATGAAATAGTAAGTTTCCACTTTTAGAATGTTACAAAATAGCTAATTAGGAAAGATTGCACGCTTTAAAATGACGGAGACCTTGTGTATTAAACTTAAAAGTATGTTATGAGGCAGTTTAACATCAAAAAATAATTTCTGCCAACAGCTTCAATTGCAAGGAAAAATGGGCTGTGTGCAAAATGACTAAATTAGGTTTGAGAATAACCTAAAATTCTGTCCTTTTAAAAAAGTACTGGTGTACAGTACTGATCCAAATCGTTCGACTGTGTTCACCATGTCTTCATTGAGTAAAGTAAAAAAAAAGTGCAATGACCCAGTAAACTATTAACAGCTTTGGGCTTCAGATAGCTTGATTGATTGAAGGGTATTTTTACAAGCCCAATACCACTTCAAACGTTCTCTCAGGGCTTGGATCCCAATGACAATTTATGGGCTGCCACCCAGAGACTAGCGGGGATACCATGACTTAGCCTCAGCCGGTCACATTATACTGACACCGACCCAACCAGTAGGGGCCCCGACTGTGCTCGGCTGTGTTTCAAACCTGGGACCTCTTGGCCACGGAGCGAAGCCACTACCAACTGAGCTATCTAGGCCCCCTTCAGATAGCACCCAAATGGTGTCAGGTTTACCTAAGGTGTCTGCCATAAGACCTACCTGTTCTTTGAACAGCTGAGCCTGCTGAGTAAAGCCAGCAGATGTTAGGAACTGGGCAACTTCATCAACAGACCATCCTGATGCATCTGGATACTTGCCCTCACCCAGGTATGTTGGACTTGTAGGAAGTGGAAGATCTGCTGGCCTACAGGAAAACCAAAGAACATGATTTCTCTTTTTAGATAACAATACTGGGGACACAGTTTTTTTTTTAATAGTACTCACAGTTAAAATGAATTAACTTTTTATATAAAAAAAAATAATGCAGTTTTTCAAGATAATTAACAGACCTTGAGAAACAATCCCTAATAAAGTGTTTAAGGCCTAATATTAAATAAGTTATTTTTTTTCAACAAATAAAAACTAAACTAGGCAGATATCATCTAATAATTTATTCATTGTTAAAACAATATTCAAATTAATGCTAATGTTTTTAAAGCAGGTATTTTAAATAGATTTTGCAGTTTTATTTATTACTGTAGTATTCAGAGTGTCTACTTAAAGTCCATTATACATATATAAAAAGTTTTCTAAACTTCTTTAAAACACTATGATCATACACATAAAATTTTACATATCAAGTCAAAATGGTCTGCTGCTGCAAAATTTGATGAAATAAATGAAAAAGTATACAAGCCAGAAGTTGGCTTGAACAGTTGAAAAGTTAAATCTGTAATACATATAGGCTATTCTAATTTTGCAAATATGTAGCATCAGCTATTTTGTACTTAACTTAATTGACTAGGTAAAATGGCACCAGTAAATAAAAAAAATTCAAGCTAAAAACATTTCTTTTCTAGACAGCTGGCACAGGGATAAAGAAAGGGATAAAGAAAGAGAGAAAGATAAAAACTGTAGCTGTAAAATAGCATACAAAGACAATCTATCCAAATGTGACCTTATCATAAAATGTAATAATTAAACTGCCACAAACTGAAAGTCATGAAGAAGGCATCTGATAAAGCAGTCAACTGGTAGGACAACCAGACTGAGAAATGGAGGCATCTAAAGAAAAACTTTCCATAAAGAGCACCCTAAAAACTCCTGGTTTGCCAAATTTACACTTCTTCTTGTATGCTTTGGCATCTGGAATTTTTTATGAATTGAACTCATAGGATTACTTACATGTGGTTGGCCGGCACAGGTGACTCAGCTGGGGTTGGCGGAGCTGAGTCTGGTGAACATATAAAGAAGGGAGGGCAAAAGCCAGTAAAACATGCTGCTCAAGTGCAATCATCATTACCAAAAAATGTTTCATAACTTTTGTCATTTAATTATGAAACTTGTTTACAACATGAGACTGCAACCATTAAAATCGAAGATATTTGAAACAAACAGGTTGTTTGCATGCTTTTCCTAGCAGATAAGGGAGCCATTCAAACTGTCTCTTATTTGACAAGAGAGTATTATAAAAAATATGTCTTCTTATACAACGAACCATAGAACTAAACAATTTCAATTTTATTTAAACTGCTTGTTCATCCATAAATCCCCCCCCCCCAAATAAAAAAATAAACAAAAAACAACAAACCAATGGTCATAGAACTGAGGCCCCATCCATATATCACACCTTTACAATAATTGTGTCATGGGCTATGCAGGGTGGTGACATATCAATTACTCACCATTAGTGAAGGGAGGTCGGCCTGCTGTTGCAGCAGTGAACTCACTTCTCTGCAAGGCAATGTTTTCCAGACGGCAGTCACAGCACTCCCAGATGCCTACAGAAAGAGAAGAAAATTATAATCTGCCAAAACTTGCATAACAGTACAAGGAAAAATTGTCCTCTAAAACTTAACTCTTCGTATAGCCATCATTTTCCCTGAGCCATAAAAGCATGTCCTTTACTTATCAAGTCTATGTTCCTGCATTCTACATCAAGAACGTTATGAATGCAATACAAGAACTCTAGATTTTTCCAAGCAACCATTTCTTGCTTTAAAAATTTTAAAGACTCTTTTGTGAGGTGTCTAGTCATTCATCATTTTAAATGTTGATAATCTAAGATTGATAAAAACAAATAGCACCTCTACTTCAATCAATATTTTCATTATTCTAGGTACCTTTTATCTGTTGTTAACCACTTTTCGCTTACTATAAGCTAAAGTGCAAAAGGCGTCATCTTAATTTGCATTGTGCTTATAGACAGGGAATTTTTTTAGATAAGGCCTATAAAAAAAATTAAGATAATTTTCTTGTGGATGGGCTATGCTAAAAAACAATAGATAATACAGTGGAACCCCAATAAAGGTCACCCCTTTAGTTTCATGTGACTTTAAATTTGAGGACATTCAATTATATGTGTGAAGTAGTTTAACCCCTGAACTAAATCCTCTCTCTTTATTATGAGACCTGTTTTACCTAAATTTTCCATGTCTTTATTGAGGGGTTCCAGTGCTTTAGTCTGGGAAAAAACTACAACAAGACTACAGTGCCCTCATGATTTGATTGAGCCTGCCAAAAAGTTTACCAAGTCACAGAGAATCTTTTGACCTGAGTAATATTTGCAAGTTACGCGATTGAAGACAACAGAAACAATTCACACAATACTTGCCAGAGGGTTTTTTGCTGACAGCTGGACGGTGGCAGCTCATGTGAAAACCCCTATCACAGCCATCACAGAAAAGCATTTGGTCCTGTTGAAGGTGTAAAAAAAGATCCCAAACTCGCATAAAAAAAACATATTGATAAATATGCACAATCTACCAGGCAGATTTTAAAGTTTGTTTTGGTTTATATCCTAGCAATTGATAGAAATTGAATCATAAATGTCAAGGCTTGCTGTTTTAAAAAGCATGCTGGTAAAAATTAATATAAAAATGATTTGTGCTTTAGTACTATTTAAGAAAAAATAAAAAAATGAATAGTGGAAGATGAAATGAATACATTTTTCTAGATATCCACAACAGAATCTGCTTTCAAGTTTGGATTTTTTCATAACAGCTTTGGTTCAACAATAATACAGTAGAATCAAGTTAAACGCAAGGCACTTCGGAGGCTCAAGTAGCGTGCGTTTAGGAGATGTGTGCATTTAGTAGTAAAAGTTACTAGATCTAGTTTCTTCCCTATAAGTTTAAATGAAAATGAGAGAATAAAAACCAGATTGTTTCCTTGGACCAAACAATTGACAAGGTCCAGGCAAGAACATCAAGACATGTATGTCTTGTAACCTAGTGGTGTATCACCTGTATGTGAGCTGGTTTTGCTTAGCAATTATTGCACTGCAACTATCCAACCATTAATTTATTGACCAAAAGGAGGAACTAAAAAGGAGGAGAGAGGCGTGGTCGAGCTGAAGGCCACAAGAGCTGTTATAGGTTAGCCTACAACAGTGTACCTATGTAGTGTGTACCTGTCAGTGCTGCATGGGTGAAGTTTACGTTGCATCATGATCAAATCGCTTGTTGTGCTCCAAGGTCTACACAAACCATCCCCACGCGACAGGCTTTTGTCCATCTTTTACCCTCTAGGCCTCCCTCTTCACACCCCTGCCCCTAGGCCTCCCCACCCAAAACATGTGAATGTAGCATTGTAGTGGTGATGACAAACGAAGATGAGAATCCCTGCTTAAGTGGGTGATTGTGGCTCTTTCCGGGCGTCTCACTGGTTGCTTGATACACTTATTCTTACCAATTTCATAAATTATAGCATGCGTTTAGACGATGTTGCAAGTGTTTAAGGTATATTGATCATATAGAAAAAAAATCGGTCAGAGAGATTTGGCGTTAGTTAAAATTTTTCTGACGTGCGTTTAACCAGATACTACTGTACCCAAGCAGTGTCTCCTTCGTCCTTGATTCGAGTGTGCTAAGAGCAGAATCAAAGTTCACAGATATTTTTTCCATCAAAATAAACAACAATAACAGTTAAAAGTGGCCTTAAAATTAATGTACTGGTGTGCTGGAGCATTAATGGCGCTGCTCTGTAGCGACGCATTTACGCTGAGTAACAAAGCCATATTTCCCGAAAGGCATTAATTAAGTATATAAAATAAAAATAAAATATGAGCAGATTCAACATGATTTGCAATGAAGTTTGTTTTCACTTACTGGGGACCCAGAATCCTGGCACACAAAGCAAGTTTTACAATCCATGCATTGCCAAGGTCCACGGCATGCCCGGCTTGCCAGCAGACGAGAATACTTCATACATGATGGATGTGCTGCCAATTAAAGCAATACATGAGAGGATGAGAGTGAGCAGAAGCCATTAGTAGGTGTTTTACAATACTATGCATGTTCTTCAATTATATGACTTGTATTAAAAAAAGAAATAACTCATGAAAAAGTTTAGGAAACTTAAGAAAACCATTGGTCAAGTTTCAAGAGACAGATACATCTACACTGTAGTAAAAAAAACAACAAACAATTAATCCTTCTCCAAAAAATCCAACAGAAATGGCTGGCTCACTGTGTAAACTTAATTACCAAATCTATTAATGTGATCATCACGACCCCAAAGTTGTTATACAACATTCGAGATATGAAGAAGAGAACCACAAACGTTGCGTTTTATAAAGGCCTAGTTTACATTATTAATTGCTATATAGTTTGTCTTCCTATGTAGAATGAGTCATGAATTCATTGCCACTAAAACCAACAAGACAATACCATGTATTTGAAAGGTTTGGAACTGATGAATCCACAGCATCTGCAGAAATTTGCCCCTGACCTTGTGCCAGTATACACAGAGGAAGATTTTGAAAAAAATTAACTGATCTCATTAAAATTTCAAGTTTAGAACATTGCATTGGTGCATTATCATTCCACTTTAACAGCATAAATGACCTATATTGTCTATATCAGTCTCTTAATGGTCTAACACATAATATTACTACCGGTATTACAACTGAGTTTGGTAGAAAATAAGGCTAAGTATAGGGATTCATTACTGTCTGCCTAAAATGAGAGGAAATGAAAGCCAATAAATAGAGAGTAGTTTGGACTCCCTTCTTTGTGGTAATCTAAGTTACTAAATGTAATTTGAAGTGCAGCAGAAATTCTTAGAGCTCACTTGATATTCTTAAAAGGCTATGAAATGAGACCAGCAAACCAAAATTAGATTAACTGCCTCTCCATTACATTCTAGAAGTAGCTTACCTTTGGCATTACAGTCCTTGCACTGCAGCAGAGCTTCCGGTTCGCCCTTGGGGTTGCCCAGTGATGAGAGTTTGCAGAAGTCACAGAGCACCTCGCCTGGCACTGCACCCCTCCTGGCGACTTTTTCTCCTTGGCTCGTCTGATATCTGGCGCCATCATCTTTCCCATTGAGGGTACTGATGCAGCCTGGGATGGACGACTCGTCGTAAGCACCTCGAATACTATGGGTACTGCTAGAGGGTGCTGTGGTTAGCATCCGCTTCAGCTGGAGGTTTGGGAGGTGATAGAGAAATTGCGCTGGGTTATCATTAGTTTTCAAGAAAAACAATGTTATTAATTGTCAGTGGGTGGAACAATAAAATCAAAAGAAACAAAAAATAAAAAAAAATGGGTGTAACAACAGGATATTTGTTAAAATGTCTTTATGGTTTTAGACCGTTCTTTCAACAACACCACACTTTTCTTTTTGACTAGACAGTTTAGCCACTAAGCCTACAATTCTCAAATCAACTTTGGATAAGCTCTTGCACTTCTTTTTCTATTTTGTGAACCGATAAATTAAGATGGAGGGCTAAAAACTTACCGACAAGTGTGGAGATTTGCCTTTTAATAGATGGAAACATTCAACACACTTAGAGATAGAAAAGTGGGAAAATTCGGAAGCCCTGAAAAGGGGGGAAGGGTAGAGATACAGTGGAGTCCGCTTAAGATAAACCCTGTTTGAGAAAAGTTTGGGTTAAGATAAAATTAAAATAGATTTTGGTCCTTTTCTTTTTTTTCATTATAATATTACTACTTCAAATAAACTTTGAATAAAACAGACTTCTTAGTCGGTCCAAGAGGGTTTTATCTTAAGAGGATTCCACTGTAGTGGTTAAAGCCTCTAAGAAAACAGTAGTTACAGCACAACTCAAAACACAACAAACTGCTGCGTGCCTAGGTAATATCAACATGCAATCGAGTGGGTGTCTAGCTTGGCTTTAGCAAAACCACAAGAGCAGTACTTCAATATCGCAATTCTATTATTATAATTCTTCTGGGGCTAAGTGACATTTATTGCTATCTTAATTCGTCTCTCTCTCTCTCTGTCTCTCTCTCTCTCTCTCTCTCCCCTCCCTCCCCCCTCTCTCTCATTCGGCCTATTTACATTTCTTGGTATGCCGACTTGTCGCTTTTTTCCGTCCTCGGTATCTGAGTTATAATAATATCAAATGAAAGAAAATAATGTCAACATAATTACAGACAGTGTCTTAATGTTCACAATACACCCACATGGCCTTAAGTCTCACATTAAGGGCTATAATTCAGCATGAAGTCTTTGCTAAATAATGTATTTAATTTCACGAGTTGGCGGTTAAAATTCGGTTTAGCTACATTTTCACAGTAAAATTAAATTAGACAGGAGAAAAGACTAGCGCTAGCACATAAATTTCCCAGAAAACCTCCAGTTCATACATATCTAAAATAATTTAACACTGAGTTTTTCCCTCGTCTATGTCTGTATATTCGACTGAAGGCATAAAGTCGGGAGGATTATAACAAGCGTGGACAAGCCCACATTAAATTGATTAATAATTTCACGCAGGTACAAAAAGGGTATTATATCGACGTTGCGACTGGGCAAAGAACAAAACCTTATTTGACACAGGAAATACACGTATAGTTATTGTCACGAATAGTGGTGCTTTGCATATAGAGAGGGAGGGGAGACACTAAGCAGAGACAATCGCATGAACATTCATAATCAAATACATGCAGGCAGAGAAAGAACATTTCTGAAACACAAATGAGACGGTGCAAAAAAATATAAGCACAAACACACTCAGTAAGTGAGAGAGAGAGAGAGAGAGAGAGGGGGGGGGGGGAGAGAGAGAAAGAGTGTGTGTGTAAGAGGGAGAGATTTTCGAAAAAGTTTCATTATACATGTAACACAAAAGTGGAGAAACAGGATGTGAGTACAACACACTGTATAATGTATTGTGGACGAAATGCAATGCTCTCTGAACACCAGTCTGTCGTGAGAATGAGTAATTTCAACTAATCAAATCTATATTCTGTTAAAGCTTACATATATATGAATATTAATTTTTTTTTGTTAAAAAGCAGCGATTAAAATTTATAATAAAAAAAACAACAGTATCCTACTGGCTACTACTGTAACCGCTATTGTCACCACTTCGTTTTAATTTTTTTATTGGAACAATCTGCAACATATTTCTGTAATTTGTTTAATGTCGCATCCACAACAGCTGCTGTCACAACTGTATTTATAGTATAGATAATTATCACGTTCTCACCTTTTAAAGTGTCATTGGGATTGTTGAGTGCTATCAGTGTTAGTGAGATTAATTTCTATACAAATAATCAGTACCGGTAAGTTTGAATAGTAAAATAACATTCGTAAGTTATGTTCGTAGTTGACTTCTTTAGCAATGCAGATCAATGAACATTACTGAATTTATCCAATTTCTCACAATCCGCTAAAATAAAGATTTAACATATTCTCTTTACGATTGGGTGACTTACAAAAAATTTAGCAAAATGATGCAAGATTTACACAGTTACATGATCACATAAATGTCGCCGTGACAAAAGGTCGTAAATCTGTTGTTTGCGATGATGGGCAAAGTTCTCTGTCTAACATACAACAAAACCTCTGTATTCATGATTTGATGTTATGTGTTAAATTATATTAAATTTTTTATCATAAACTTCAAATTGCATGTGATTGGCCAAAAATATAGAAATGGTCACACTCAAAATCCATCTGTTGTGATGTCCTGCATAAAAAAACGACAGATTTTCAATTTTAAGTTTCTCTCATTCCTTCTAAGCCGTAAGGTCTTATACATAAAATTTATAACAGAACACGACTGTGTGGGACTGTATGGTTTCAATGTGAATCTAGGGTTAAAGTCTTTTCAAAGAAATCTCATTTTCTTTGCTAGCTCTTAAATAGTTTGTCCTGCATCACAAACGATAGAATCACGATCTTTCGCCACTTTCAAATGAGGCAGTGAAGGAGAAGCAAAGGGAAAAAAACTACTCGGTGCGGTCGACCGTGCGCAAGCTATTCGCTAAAGCTTGGGGTTTTGTAAATGGAAAATGAAAATTACATCAAACCAAGAACTACTATACGCACAGTAGTCCTTGCATCAAACAATTTCCCCTAAAACTAGGACAGAGATTTCAGCCTAGCATGATTACGGAAGTGAGAATGGGTTAACGGTTCTGCCTTATAAAGCTACACTGTATGTCTTTTCAAATGCCAGTTCACGGCGACTTTTCCAAGTAAAGAGTGTGTAAAAACTGAACAGCCCACCCTCGTTGTTCCAATCATTTTACTTGGGCAAGTTGCTTCGCAAATTTTAACCATTGAAATGTAACAAACGTCTCCTCGTCATAAGCTTCTTAGACAATCGCAGAGGGATCCGCCACGTAACGCAGTTAAATCTTTCGGAGAAGCTAACAAACCTAATTTCCGAACTTCATAAATCCATCTCAGTGAAACTAGGAAAAGTTCTACACTAAGGACAAGGCCGGAGAGGACTCTCGGAGAGATCTAAATTCTGATAAAATGATACAGTATTTCACAAAATTCGGCAGACTATTTTACAGTTCAAAAGAGAAAGCCGTTTCGATCTGATGAAGAGGAACATGGTAAGAGGCAACACAAGACGTAGGCCTATAAACTCTCGTGCTGTAATATTATCATAATGCTCAGGAATTGGAAACCTGTTTATGTTTTGTGCATGTGAATGACTGATGGCTTTATAAATGCTTACCACCACCAACCCCTCCCCCCAAAAAAACAAAATTTAAATAAACAAAACAAACAAAAAACCCCACAGACGAAAAAAATACTTTTATCATAATTATGTAAGGCATTGGCGTACCCTCAACCTATAAGATAGCACAATCACCCATACAACCAATCATATACATCGAACTCTGATTTCCAGGACTTGGAAGAAACTTCTTTGGCATGGTGCCCTAATATAGGCCACATACCCTGGATCTAGAGGGGAAAAAGATGCCAGGAGTTCAGGCTTGAGCAACAGACTTTTCAACAAATCGTTCCCTGACAAAATGTGAGTGTTTACAAGTCCTTCTTAAGAATCACACCACTGGACGCGAAAAGAGTCTTGTCGGAAGTCTTTATAGATCTAGACTTGAATTTAGAAAAGGCCAGCCTGCCACCACAAAATAATGTGAGTGATTTTTTTCCTTTTCCCCAACCACGTCAAAGTACCTAGAAATATTGACACGGCACTCAAACTCGCATGAATGCTACATTAAAGATATGGAATTCTCGGAACCGCTGTTGTAGAGGCTCTAGTGGATTTTCGGTTTAGACTGTAACCCATTGTCTGAGAATGTGAGCTATGATTCAATCTACGCTCGAACTACTCTTAGTGTGATGTGATGGGAGACAACACCAGTTTCAACAGAACATGAAAACAGAATGCTAAAACTAAAATAACATACAGATGTAGAAACTAAACCTGATGCAAAGAAACAACAGGATTCGATAGTTGTATGAATTAGGCCCCTACTATGTCGCCCAAGTTACGGTTATTTATTAATGCAAAAGCGGTTGAAAAAAAAACCAATGTTTTCAAACGCAGAAAACAAGGAAATACTATCGGTTGCTGCTCCTTAGACTTAATCAATTTTCCATAATTATTCGCCTTTTCAACCCCACCCTCCCTCTTTTGTAATTTACTGCTGTGCCCTTGAAGTCTTGTGCCTCTTTTCAATGTGTTCAAAATCAATACATTTTATACATTAGGCTTAGATAAATTTAATTTAATGAATTTTCTCTAACAAAAGCTTTGGAGTTCTCAGATTACCCGGGGCAAGAGGTCAACGTTAACATGTAGGCCTAGAATGTCCTCAATTAGCATCAATTTAGTTTAGGGCAGAAAATAATAATCTACGCAACCCATGTCCATGGAACGCAATTCGTTGCCTTTAGTGAGAGGGAAAACGCATGTTTAAAATAGGTATCATTGTTGAAAAAAGTCGATTGTGAAATGGGCCGGCAAGAGCGATGCTGCTGCCTTGCTAAATGCCATGGCCTGCTAAGTACTGCTTCATAGACCGGTTTAGTTGAAGTATTTAACGTCCCCTAAGCTGCACTGTGTTGCCAGTTAGTAGAGAGAACTCGGCAGATCCATACACAAGCCCTGCATTAATTATAGATCTAGATAAGAACAAGTGGAGCCAGTTCGCCTAACGTGGGCTCTATCGATAGTTGTCATTTACTTAGGGCCTGTACCAAAGTTCACATTACTGGAGTTTTCTTTGACGTTTTAGAAACGAAGAAAGATATTTTGTTTTAACAGTGTTTGTTTCAACAGTAGTATAGTAATCTTTCATGAATGACGGGAAACGGCATCAGGCGTTGGAAACTTGTTGTGAAGATTAAGATGAAGATTAAATGTGAAGGGTCGCTCAGCATGTAATTAAACCTTGTTTAGTACTGTTATTAGCGCGTTCTCTCTTTGGTGGGGATTGACAGATAAACCAGCAAGAACAGGGCATTTTATGACAGAGGAAAGAGAACATACAAAGATAAAAAGACGAACAATCAAAATAGGATTTACAAAGAAAGACCAGTGCGAGACTTAAACAATTGTAATGAGGCAACGCAATTTAAGTCGATACATTACAGAATCGATTTAGCGTAAATTTCTACCCGATGTGTCACCTAACCTGAAGTCAACGCGGAGGTCAGAGAAAGCGAACAGGATATAGCAGCTTTTCAATCCTTAGCTATGAGGTTAGTCTAAGAGTATTTTTCATAGACAGCCTCTTATCCTATCTCAAGCAGCTGTAGGGTCTCTACGTCTAAGCGACTCCGAGCTGCAATTTTTGTTTTGTTTTGTGCTTATATCTGTTGGAGCTGAGAACGGAAGCTGGGTCCTTCTCATTCCTTCTAAAAAGATAAATGTCGAGGCATTTTTTAAAATTCACTCCCAGTCCCGTCCTTTAGCCAAAGCAAATCTATTGTGCATATGTGTGTGTGTATGTGGGGGGGGGTGGTAACAGACATGGCTTAATCAGTTCTGGATTTATGGATTGATTGATTGAAGGGTATTTTTACAAGCCCAATTCCACTTCAAAGGTGCTCTCAGGGCTTGGGTCCCAATGACAATTTACGGGCTGCCACCCAGAGACTAGCGGGGATACCATGACTTAGCCTCAGCCGGTCACATTATACTGACACCGACCCAACCAGTAGGGGCCCGGACTGTGCTCGGCTGTGTTTCGAACCCGCGACCTCTTGGCCACGAAGCGAAGCCACTACCAACTGAGCTATCTAGGCCCCCCTGGATTTATGGAAACAAGAACAAACTGAAGGCTCTCAAAATAAGGCTAGGGTGGGTATTTGCAATCACGATAATCTTGAGAACAAATTATAATAATATGACCTCGCGCAGTTTCGCACATGACTAGCAGTAGCTTTTTAATATATTGAACAGTCTTAATTACCTATGAAAACAAACCAAAACGCTGCTTTTGAAGTTTTGAAAATACAACACAGTCAAAGTTTTTGGATACCTTTTAAGTACACGTACCTGTCGTCATTCGCGACTCATGGGCAGCGAGGGCGGTGAATTGGAAAATTGCCTTGAACCCGAAGCATTATTAAAAGTTAACTAACATTCAATTTTCAAAGCATCTTATCATCTCAACGCCTTTTGTCAAACATTTTACGGTGTTAGGCCTATCTTCTATGTTTGCGCTAAAACGATAACTTACCGTACTTATTGTGGTGTACATCAATTACTATTTTTTTTATTATTTACAATGAGGAAGTAAATGGCCTTGAACTGAAAACACAATATTATTTTAACACATATCGGTACTTCTTCAAAGAAATCCCACAAAAAGGAGTTTGAATATACAAGCGATCAATTTCTGGTATCAAGAACGAGAAAGAAGGCTGTTTTGTTTTTCTGTTTGTTTTTGTTTTCTTCTTTTGTTTTGTTTTTGTTAATATTGCAAAAGATTAAGGTTCGAGATTAAAATGTATAAAAGCCACGCACAGAGATCAGCCGTAGAGCCAGAAAACAAACCAATTCCAGCCTAGACCTAAAACACATGGAAACTGCTAGAATTGGAACTCTCCACTCCGAACGCATCATTCGGAAACTGACCACCATATTGGACAGTTAAATACACGTCGTGTGTGCCATTAAATATGTGACGTGTGGTTGGCGTCACCACAAAACATGCAAGTCAAAACAGACATTCAACGTTATTTGTTTGCTGGGTTTTTTTTTACGTTAAAGGATACTTAAATTTCACTACAGAAGTTTGAAGTGAGATAAACAATGGGCTTTATTAACAATGCCGCCTTACTATTAATTCAGCGTCAGAATATCCGATTTGAAAAAAGTGTTCAACACATTGAGGTTGAAAGTTTCAGCAAGAAAGGATTTTTTTTATTAGACTCATATTAGGAAATAAAGAAAAGGTCGGCTAAAACATTTGATATTTTGCTCCGCTATATCACTGACTGATACGCTGTAGCTGTGGCTTGGCTCCTCCTCTTCCCCCTGAGCCGTTTCCCGTTTTCTTGTTCTTTCACTTCTTTTTTTCAAACATGAGCCTACCACTAGGTATTTCATGTTCCCATAATTATGCTTTAGTATAAGAGTCCATTGCACAATTCTGTGTGGAAATATATGATATACATTGTAGTTTTAATGTAAAATTACACGTAAAGATATTTTTCTGTCTTAGCCGTGGCAGGTTGACAAAACATAAGTAGCTGCAGAGGGAGCAGTAAGGGTGGTGTGAGCTATAGGAGACAGTGGCGGTAATGCAATATACAACGAATTGTAATATCCTCTAAGAAAAAGTATCAAACACAAACTATTATTTAAAATGTGAAGATATGCGTTCTTTTCTATCCTCCTTTCTAGAAATCTTGATTTAAAATCACAGGGGATCAAGGTTTCAAAAATGAAAACACATGTAACAGTATTTAACATTCAAGGTGACTTTGACGATGCTTTTACTTGTGTTTATTAAAAAAGATTTATATCAAACCTGAACACGCGCTGCCATAGTTACTATTTGTAGGAAAAAATGCAGATAAAACAAGACAATTTTTTGGAAAGACATGGAAAGAGTGTGTGAAGAGAGTGTGGGGGCAGAGAGAGAAGAGGTGGGGGGGGGGGGTAAACTAGATCCCTTTAGATTTAAGCTAAAACTTCAAGCAAAAACAACCCATCATATGCAATAAAAATAAAAACTATTGTATATCGCTGATGTTCTGGGGCTTTTGGCGCCTTTAGCAGGCGCACGGTCTTCAAATTTTTATTTTGAACTTTGAAATATCAGGTAATACATGTAGCGTGACTGCACTTAAGCATGACCTTTGCAGAACCGTGTTGACATTACGGCACAGACCTTCAAAATTACGTGTCGTAAAATCGCTCAAATTAAATTTTTTTATTAAAAAGTCGTGGTCGTTCCAACATTGGTTAAACAGCGCTTTGGGGATGGGTGGCGAGCGGCAAGGTGACTAACCTACATAACGATTTTAAATAATTTAGATCAAACACTTTTAGTTCTGCACGTTTGACCGACTGTAAGAAAGACTGAAGTCGTCGATTCCCAATCGGGCTTGACGATCGGCCAGGATCTATACCCTTGACCTATTGGCCAAACTATGGTAAATACAAACAGACCGTTTGTATTGAGCACGCCTGAAAAATAGGGTAGACGCCATGGTTCCCTAACAGGTAATTAGTAAATTACCAGCCGCATCATTATGATTATCTGAACTCACATAGGAGCAGCAGTAAAAGCGCATCGCTCTAGTATTATGACGATATATTTTAGATATATATATATTTTTTTTTTAATTCTTAGTATTTGGACTACAAAAGAAAGCTGTAAGTTTAACCGCCCCTCCTGCTCCGTTGCGAGAGAAAGAATGAAGCTAGTACAAACTACAAAGGCTACTCGTCAATCTTTTGCCAGCTACAGGCAAAGCAGCACACACGCATAGTGTGTAGCAACTGACCTTATTAGAGTTAGACTAAACTATAGCCCGTACTCATTTAACGCCTGATTGAGGCGAGGAAATTTGTCTATCCTAAGGACAAGGGCCTGCCAAGACACCGCTCGAACCCAAGACATCTCTGTCTGGAGCCGAATGTCTTAGTAGATCTTGACGCCACACTGGTACGAATGTAATAATAAGAAAAAGAAATAAAATTCATTTTCAAGCAATCTTTTATTTCTGTTTCAAGGTCAAGCCAATAATTATAGGCATGCTATGCCCAAGAAGTTATAATTTACGAAAGAAAAAAAATGATCGATCCTCATTAATTTTTTTATCGCAATATCATACAGCTATGAAATCTTCTAAGACTTTTTAGACAAATGGAGGAAAAACATCACACATTCACAGCATTAATAATAGGGTGTTAAGATATTGAGCTGACAAGGCAAATGCTTTTCTACCACTACGTATTCTACAAGCACATGCAATCTAGTTTTAGCAAAGACAGTTATTGCGGTGATGTTAATACAGAAGAAGAGGAGATACAGCGCATGGCAGTCCTTGATTTACCTAACGTAAGTTTACCAATCACCTTTAACAGTTACTGCACAGCTATGTCAGTTACAATAAAGACTTGATCTTCGAGGGATAAGGATAAATTAATTTTGAGCAAAACCATAAGTCATCATAGGCTAGATAATGAGAACATACGCCAACCTGGATAAATACCACACTAAAAAATTTCTGAACTAAAAAGTATTTGATTGTACTTTGTAGCAAGCTATAGAACGCGTTTGATAGTTATTTTTAAATGCATCGTGTATAACATATTTTCACGTATCTTTTTTATGGTTCTAGAAATTTTTCACTACTACTGATTGGGACCTAAAAACTAGTTACGCGTCGCGGTATCACTGTGAACTTTAAAAAATTACTGTGACAGAAACTTATGCAAATCAGATCTTAATTCTACGATACAATCTGACATCATGAACTTCTCGTGTTACATTGTTACCAGTATTTTAAGATTATAATGTTATCAAATATCCTAATTTCGCATTGGCGTAGAAAGTAAATGAATATTTTAATGGCTTTCGTCATTTGAATAAACAAGACCAGAACTGACAGCGGAAATGCAAATTTTAGCCTAAGGCTTTGTCCAGATTGTCATCTCTTTCGCGGCAATTACTAGCGACATTGTCAATCTACAGTAGGCTAGCTGTTTTGTTGTTGTTGCTGCTTAGTAGTGTATTTCCTATAAAAAAATGATGTTTTTAAACGGCATGTTTTTTCCGCTTTGTGTTTATGGTTGTTACTTTTGTAATAGTTTATAAGCATAGCATTATATTTCTCTGTTTGGTGTAATGCACGTACAAAATACCTTTCTACTTCCTGATTACGGATAGGAGCAACATTGCTATTGGTAGTTTTACAACAGCCTACAGCGCGTGAGAGCAGTTATTACTTAGTATTAGCTGCAGAAGATTGAATATTACAAGTAACAGACCTTAAAAGAAAACAAGTGCAGAAATTAGGCGGTCATTAGTTGCTTTTCATTACATGTATTAAGGTTTCATATTAATTGCATAAAATACAAAAGTTTCGTCATAATCATGTGATAACCCTTGGATACGGTCATAGGAGCCGCACTGGAATGTTGTTTCTGTGCCTGAGGTTCAGCACGAAAGCGGAAGGGGGGAGGTGCTGACCCACATTGCAGCACATCGCGGCCTGCTAGGAGCGCCAGATCTTTATTGACGCAGCGCGTTGGTTGAAACTGTTTTGGTAAAAGCGCGACCCAGCAGTCCGCACTCCGCACTACGCAACACATCGGGGCTGCGCTCAGGTCGAAGTCAGCAAACCCGTGGGTGCCTCAAGTCGATGGTTGAGCCTGGGGCTTGTTTTTGACATTGTATTTGTAGCCTACTACATGTACTTTAGCTCAGAATCAACATGATTGTGTAGTTTAGTTGCTGTTAAGTGCGAAGTGCGGTTTCTTTGCTTTAAAATTAGGCTATGTCTAAAGTCTAGAAACAGGAGCCCGTTTCAAATACATACATGTACACTCCAAATAGTTCATAAAGCAGCTTTGAGATTAAAATTGAGAAAATCAAACTGTAGGCACGATCAATTAAGTAAACCATTGATTGAACGATTTCATTCAGCGTGCGTGTTTCATGCATGTCACTAATCAGGTGTTAGGTTTACTGAGAATTTTATTTTTGAAATCAAACAGAATCTCTTAGTTTAAAATAGATTTTAAATCGCTAATGTTTTTTTTTTAATTTACATTACAGAGCTGCTTTTGTTCAGGTTTCAGAATGGTTTTAGATAATGCAACCTGAAATAACATTTTGACCTCTTATAGCGGGGCACTGACAGACTAATGAGAATTAGGAAAGGAATACATAACATAATGTGTACAACACACAGATACAAGGATGATAAGAATTTGAAAGATATGTACGTGTTCTGTTTTTCCTGACAGCGCGTCTACATTTTTTAAAATTATTAGCGTTGCGAGTTCAGCCGTCAGAACATGACTTATTTTATTATGCGAATAAACTTATAGGTTATATCGGACGAGAACAAAAGACTTCGAATCATTATAAGGCCTACCTTTATTATTCGGGCTATCATTATTGCTGTTATGCCATCATTATATTTATAATTGCTGCGGCATGTAAAAACTTGACACAATTTAAACGATAAATTAAATTTGTCTTAACGTTAGTTGATGTGACTTTCCAGAGAAAAATATTTGCAATCCCATACTTCAATTAAAACATATTTTAAAGCTGATTACTTAAAATTCATCATACGCTCAAAGGACTCAGTCCACAACCCGAAAGGGTTGAAAATTTAAGTTACTGTCAGGTGGGCTTCATGCGGGGGGGGGGGGGGGNNNNTGTTTCATACTCTCTTTCTTTCCTGAATAGGATCTGGGAGCAAACTAATTGGCAGAATGAAACATTTACAAAAAGCGTTATTTTTCTGAATCCTATCATAAAATATTATGTTCCACTGCTACTA
>BMAT01000732.1:319012-329305 GCA_019649035.1 Elysia marginata | reverse complement strand
TACTACTACTACTACTACTACTACTATTACTACTACAACTACTACTAGGCCTACTACTACTACTACTACTACTACTATTTTTACAATCTTTTCCGATCAGTATGTTTGTGTCAGTACCGGCAGGATTCACGGTCAACGACAGCAAAGATATCTGTCACCACTTGATATTAACTTTGAGCGCCTGACGCGGTTTGCGGCCAGGGCGCTGGTATTCCCTTTTTTATGCAATTTTTTCCATCCACAATGTAATTTGGACGCTTGCTCGTGGCACCCGTCACGGCGTGCGTCCCGATCGCATCAAATGGTGGCCTTAAGACTCCACACATTGCCGGGTAAAGGCGAGTAAAGTCACCGATGCACTTTTTGATATTGATATAACGCAAAGGAAATAAAAAATTTTGAGTGATTCTGGTTGCAAACATTGAGGCCATTTTGCCTAAATGGCAGCTTTATTACCACATAGGCCTATGTTGTTGTTCTTGTTACTTTTATTATACTATGAATATTAAATCTCACATTTTCATTATAATTATTGATATAATCTCAGTAGATCTAACTATTATCATCAAATTCTAAATAGTTTTCCCCAAACTGTATTATTAATTTCAATTCGATTATCTAGCTTTGCGCTTTCCTGATTTTTTTTCAAAATCAAATTATGGTAGTATAACAGAATCATGCTCATAACAAGAGTGCTTTTGTGTGCCACCCCTCTGGCTATTATAGAAGTGGCCTACAAGATCTCCGTCCTTTACATAATACACGAAGTCGTAATGTGACATTAAAATTTTATTACAAGTGGTCAAGGTTGGAGGCTGGTTATACAAAATACCATGTCTCTAAATATGAGCCACATTTTAAAAATCAAACAACGTGAAAAACGTTTTTACCGGGATTCATGTGTGTGTGTAGTTTCAAGATGCACATCATTACTATGCCATCAGTATGAGTAACATACTAGTTTCATTAACAAAAATCAAGGGAACCTCAATAGACCTTTTCTCCAATTTAACAGGCACACAGATATAAGCGTTGAGTAAGGAGTTGTGGGGGTACTGGGAGGGAGAGGCAGGTCGGAGTTGCAAGACTCTTCTTTTAACTCTCTCAACCCATCCTATTTTCATTTTATGACCCTCACCCCCTTTTTCATCTCATTTCCTTTTTAACACTACTGTTTCATCAAAGGCATATAAAAGAATCAGATTACGCATATGTAATTCCTTTTTCGTAATGTTGAAGCTTTTTAAAGTTCCTGTTAAATTTTTTATCCTTTCTATCTTTTCAAGTATTCGTTTGCCGTTGATAAGATGAAACGTTAAAGGTGCAACATGAGGCATCATATCAATACCCTTTTTTTCCTTTCCCCTGTTTAACTTAACTTACAAACTGCACCTCGGTTACTCTGTCTACAATTTCGTTGATTTGCTACATTAGTCCATACGTCACTCATTACATGTAGTTTTCCACCTTGCTTTGCTCGCCAGCTATTGAAGGCAAGCTGTTTTAGTTATGTTAGGCTTGTAAACAAACATTTTATGTGTTCCAAAGTTACTTTTTCACTTTTCTCGTTGTTTGAGGTAGGTATTACGCTGAAGCATATTTGTCTTGCGTCTAGTGTGATTGAGTCAGAAGTCGGAAATTCCTTTTTTGATAAAACGCCATTGAAAGGTTTATTTTGTCTTCTTTTTTTCTATATTTTAAATCAACAAAAGTTGTAATATCTTCAGCAAAGCAATGTCATCCTCCATGACTATAAATATGCAGCACTTTTTTAGGATACAACAATTTAAGTTTCCACTTTTATCAAGGTTCGAATCTCGACTAAAAGTAGCTTCGGCATACACCGCCTTGCCACCCAGAGAAACATCGCTTACTTTCACCATGTCACCACTTATCCTCTCAAAGTGACTCGCTAAATTCGCACCAGAGGCTTATTTTTTGTAAATCATAATTAATTGTGAAATGTTTCTCTCAGTGTTAAGGAACTTCTATGCAATGCTAGTACCTTAAATCTTTCAATCATACATGAACTCTAGATAAAGCATTGAATATTTTTTCGAAGGGCCGATTTGATTTAAAGGGAAACGAACAAAAGTAAAAACAAGGTATGTAAAATTGTGTCATCGACCCTGCGCACAAAAACTGTTGGGCAGATAACTGATAACAGTCTTGACCTTTCACCTCTTCTACTTCTAGGAAGCAAAGAGGTTGGAACAAAGCTCTTTGCTTCTTAATCTTAGCATCTTGTGCTTGGCTTTTCTCAGCTCAGAAATAACAGCAATAAAAGAGTTTTTCCCAAGGCTAATGTAATGTTTCTATCCTTCGCCCGGAACTCCAAAGGATCCTTGAATTTTTTCTTATAAATGAACACCAGGAGTGAAGTATTTGTTACTATTTTAATTGCGCTTTTAAAACCTGTAATGTGATCTACACTCTAGACTAGATTAGATCTATACCCAAACCACCTAATTTCGGAGTGATATAAGCGTTAAATCCAAGCAAGTTTGCAATTTAAACTGTAGTTTTGTAAGAACTCGAAACTTTCGACCTTAAACTATTTCATAGATCATATTTATAAACTTCGAATCTCGAGGTTTAGCCATCAATTTTTGCAATTATAATAGATTCTAAAGCTTGCTTCCATTGTAGCGTTAACTGTTACGAACATAATTGTTATTGTTACAGGCCTAGATCTACTTTTGAATATGAATAATGTGGTGTCTATTTTGGGCAAAAGAACCTTATAAGGCGTTCCAACCTTTTTCCATGGTTATTTCCATCATTTCCAATCTTTATGGTTTGCAAACATAGCCTCATTGTCACAACACCGTAGTAAAATTAGACGTCCGCGGAAATCGTTTTAGTTGGAACACAACACTAATTTGTGATGCACAAGCAGCTACTAACGCTAAGCACAACATAAAATGCCAACTATTTTACCTGGCCTCAAATGGTCGTGTAACTTGCAACAAAGCTATGTAAACAAGCAGCGGCGACTGATGCGGCTCGATCATTGAAATGGATCTATGTGCTTGATACAAGCGGTGGGCTGTTAGTCTTAGATGGTAAAGAGTCTTCTTTTGAAAAAAAAAACCTCAACCACTTTGTCGGCCTTAATTATAAGGATCTTGAAGGATAAAGAACAGTTATAAATAAACAACAACCGCACCATGGTCAGAATAATCAGCGATATCCTGAATAGACTAGTTAAAGTAACTAGCAACGACAGCTACAATAAAACTGTAGGCAAAGTTGATCGGCTCTGAAGATAACCTTGCAGTTTAATTTTCCCCATTTCCCATGTCAACTAACTTTAAAAGCAAAAAAATCACAGGTTTGCCGCCCCAAATTGAGAAGGCTCTTTGCATTCATACATTTCTACAGATGTTAAATAGGGTCTAGCCAGGGGATATGACTTTCATGTGCCAACATGAGGCTGACAGTCATGCGTCACATTCTACCACACAGCGCCAAGCTGATGAACCGTGGAAACAAAAGGGAAAAGTAAAAGGAACTGATTTCATGCATGTGCGATGGCTCTTGCACCCATCAACGAGGATATAAGTCTGTAGTAGCTAGAAGAGGGTCTGCGTGACTGTAGTGCATGTGGCCTTAAGCCTGACTTTAAAGAGCGGCTAGCAACTACTACTAGGCAACTAAGCTAACATCAGAGCTATGTTACTAACGCATTGTAACCACGGGCCCTTGTGATAATCTCTTGAAAATATGATTATGAGACACTTAGAAAACAGCTGAGTCTAATAAACGAAGAAAAACATGTAGTTGAGGCTATGACAAAACGTCTTAAATCTGTTGTTTGTGATGGCGGACAAAGTATTTTCAGAAATAGCATAGAAAGTAACAAGATTCTCATACTGATTTGATATTATGAGTTTCTTAAATTGCATCTTAATGCTTTGTCAGAAACTTTTAAAAGTGAATTGATGAAGAAATGTCAAAATCCAAATTTGCTATAGAATCTATATATTCAAAACCTGTGGGTTATGATGCAGTACAAAGTTTTCTGCTAGTCTGAATTCGTTCGTAGAACTTTAATATCAGACCCCTTTTCACAATTCTTTGTATAGTGCTTCTTCTTATCTGTTCTTCTGATGCTATTTTTTCTGGCTGATTTATGGGTGCACAGTGTGGATTGCAAAACAGTAGTAGTGCGGAGATCGATGCATGTTTTTCCTGAGTTTCGGTACCGGTAACTTTTTAAAAACATCTGTTGTTTTGTTATTTATGAATGTATTTTGTTGATATATGAGGTTGTACTGCAGTAATAGCTGATGTATCATATGTCTCAATTGTATAATGATTGCACTTGTAAAGACTGTTAGAGATATAGCGCTCCAAAAATGGGAACGTTTTTCGGGGGCCATTGATATACCAGGTTAAGTCAATTTTGAAAATATACTTTTTTTTATTTTATAACTTCCAATGAAAACATATTGTAGGTCAAGGTCTGTTCTTTATGAAGACATAATGAATAATTCAATGATGCGTCTGACTCTCATTCTATCAGGAAATTGAAAATTTTTGGGGGGTTTTTATGTAGTGAACTAAAAGTAAGTCAATAATTTTGAAGGTAGATGTAATGAAGAAACATGACCAGAAACAAGAGTTGAGCCAATGGGTGTGTAGTGTTTATTACCAGGGGAAGCAGCAGCAATGATTGCTCAGGTCAAGTGATAAAAGTCTTGTAATGCAGGCACTTTGAAAATGAAAGGGCTTAATTTTTAGACTTTTAGATCTTGATTTTTCTAGAATAGAATTTTGGGTGTTTTGAAATTCCATGCATTATTTTTACTAAATATAAGGCGCTTTCAAGATCTAGATATTGAGCTATATCTAGGCCCTACACATAAAATACAGTTGTTTAAATTTATACATTATTAAACCAAAATTACAATATAACAAAATAAAATGATCGTGTCAGTTACTGTCACAATAAAACTGATAGGCACCTTTGCTGCCACAAATACCTGTGCTGGAATGGGGAGCTTGGAAAAGCTTTTTATAGCCAAAATCTAGCTAGGCTTAGAAGTTGAAATGACTGAAGTGAACCTGAGTTTTAACAGTTACAATTTAAACCACTATAAATATTCTTCTGCAATTAATGGTGCCGTTCTTAATGCTGGTATGATTTGTAAATTTACGGTTCAGTAAGTGCCAATTGTTGCCACAGCATATTTTACTTATTTTCTGCAGGTTGCATTTTCTTCTGTTACTGGCCTAGCTGTATTTCAATATGTCGACTTCTAAAGGAAAAGTGATGACAGGTAGGCCCTATGCTTGAGACTTCAATGGTAATATAAATAATGTTGAAATGAAGATTACTTTTTCAACTTTGAAAGTTTGTGTCATTGTAATTGACAAACCGAACTCTCTTTTGTTGCAGTACAAAATAGAATGGATAAGCAAAGTTTTCTTTCTTCACAAAATGTCAATATCATGGAGCCATAAAGTATTTTTGAACTCACAGTATTTAAGACTAGAATCTCTATTTTCACCTTTATCAATATGACATCATGATGTCATCATACAATCTATTACATTATCATGATAATGTAGAATATCACCAGTCAAGTGAATCTTAGAGAAGTTATGTATAAATATTGGCTGTCAACCAAAAATGCAATATCCAAAATTCATGTTCTCAGAAAAATGGATGAATGAATTTTAATTTTTTTTTATTATCATCAACTTGCCATATAAAAAGGCCTATCAAATTTCCACAAAAGTTTTGATATAACTAATGGGTAGTTGAGTATGACTTAACTCTTAGGATACGGGGGTCATGGTCACGTTTTACGTTTTTTAAGGCAAAAAATTGTATCAATGGGGTGTGACTCTGCAGTATAAAGTGGCGCGCCAGTATTTTGGTTGGCCATTACTATTTAAAGGCCTCTCACTGTTGCTAAGAGTAAAAATGAGAAATAATTTGGACTGGATTATGATTTGTAATTTCAATACTTTACTGGGGGTGTGGCACCGCCACTTGAAGTAACGGGCTGGTATTTTGGTTCTATTTAAATGCCACATGAGGAGGCGCTCTTTATATTTAGAGTTAATAGACAACATAAATCAAAACATGGCGGTCTCAGTGGTTCAGTTTTTAGAATTTTGGAGAAAGTGCCCTCAGCCAACAGTGTTTGAAATAGTGTCAAGATTTCCTTACAATCTTCTCCCCAGTTTTTAAAAGCCTTTATTGCCTTCCCTTTATAAAAGCGTAATATAGCAGCCTTATTCAAAATTTTGTTTCTATCTCCTCTTCACATATAGGCCTATTTGCATTTATATGTAACTGGATTAATAAGCATGTACATTTTTTAAATTTTATGTGATGTATTCTAACAATGTTTGAATTTTGTTCAGACTTTAGCTGATCTCAAACGTTTCTATTTTTTAACCTACACACCTAATTCTAGTTGTCCACAGGCCATGAGTTCTTCCCTCTGAACCAGTTAGAAACATTGAATGGAATAAGTTTAAAGATTCATTTAAAGTGTTGAAATCTGCTTCTTATAAAACTTCCAGTTCAAGGTATTCTACAGCCTAAGGATCTTGGTGTGACCTTGACCCATGAGCACCTCTACATTCAAGTCCCATCCTTCTATACCCCACCCACTGATAAGTTGTCGGAAAATCTTTCTACTGCTCCTTTTGAGATGAAGAACCTTGGTTGGATACGTCAAAATCCGTAAGAATTCATTCCATCCATGCATTTTTTGTTCAGCTTAAATCTGGTTTGTGACTACTCTAAATATATTTATGCAAGTAAGAATTTGTCATAGATCTTTCTTTGTTTTGATTGAGCAAAATCTATCTGGAACATTAAAATGAACGATAGAGCTCTCATTCTTTTTGCATTGTATTTGAAACAATAGCGCTATGCTGTATACAACAGGTTATAAGCCTCTAAAACTTTTAAACTCAGCTTTCTCAAATATCCCTAATTTCTGTAATTGCTAGATATTTTAAGGATTTTCAAGTTGCACTTTTGTCCAATTCTATAATTTTTTTTCCTCACAAGGAATAATCCACCATTTTCAGCTATACCCATATCCCAAATCTTACTTTTGAAGGAGAGGATACAGCTGTTAAAGATGAACTCCTGTTTTTTAAGGTAGGGTTGTTTTTACCAAGACATAGGTCTAGGTTTAGGACAACATGATTAGTGAAAAGAGGGAGAGAGCATCTTGGTTTTAAGTCCTGTATGAATGAAAGTGCCTACTGGCCAGACTTTTTGAGTCACTCGTAGTGTTGTTTTTTTAGCTACCCAACAAAAATGAAGAACAGCTTTGTAATAGATGTAGACTAGAGTCTAATTTGTTTCTTTTTTGTGGTAAGCACAGTCCATAGGCTACTCTTTGCTTAGTAGCGACTTTGCATTATTTTTTATTTCAAAATTCAAGAGATGTCCAAAACGTAAGCCACCTATTATACAGTCGACTCCACTTAAGTCGACGCTGCATAAGTCGATTTTCAATCAAGTCGATCTTTTTCCTTGGCCCCTCCCCCTTCAGATGACAAAAGTATGAGCACTAGCACATCAGTCGATTTTCATATAAGTCGATCTTAGAAAAGCTCATGTTGCAATAAATATGACGATATTCCTTAGCTCCGGTTCTTCTGAACCACACTAAAGCTAGACAGATCGAGTCTACACCAGACCCATCGCCGTATACAGATCCAAGAGAACCTTAGGAGACAATCACCCGACCCGATTCGCCGTATAAAGATTCCCGTGAACCTTAGGAGACGTTAAACAACCCTGAAATCAGGAGACAATAAACCCCTAAAACCGCACTATTACACTAGTCTTTGTAATCGACAGTGCTGAAAGGTTTGCAGGTGTGGCTATGGGTAACCCACAAGACTAGGATGATTAAGTAAACAAAGTGTCTAGACAACACGTCTCTTTCTGTCTGACTGGTCAAAGCTTCCTCCCTCCCACCCCTCTCTCACCATGAACAAGCTAGGCTTGTTCATGCCAGGATTAGTGGCCTAGCGTGCGCCGCACAGCTGGAGCCATCTGGCCTGTGTAGGTGGGTGTGATTCTGGAGGAATGTGCAATCTCCATCACTATCACACTGCAGTAATGTTAATCGCAATATGACTGGTCTTGTGTATTATGGGGCACACATTCTGTATTCCATATGCGTTAAGCCTTACATGATTGAATCTGACTGATAGAAGCCCCTCCCCCCTCCCATCCCATCTCCGGGATTCTCCCCAATATGAGACTGAAGTGAAACTGAAAGAATGGGAGGTTAGTGCAAGAGTAATCATGCTATATCCTATCACAGAGATTAGTCATTGTAATGTTGAGAGAGCTAGATCTAAAGAATATCATATTGTCACTTGACTGAAAACAGCAGGCACAGAAAATCCAGTCAGAATTAAATTATCTTGAGCTGCACTACAGTGTCGATCTAATCTACCATTTAGCCTACTAAGACAATAGGAGACCTACAACTGCAAGAAGAGCTTCCTGAGTTCAAACTTTAATCATGGCACGCAGGAAATTAAAAACCCTGACACTTATGCGAAAAATTGAACTAATCGACAAATTACTGTACTGTAATTCTTTTGTAATTTATAATATCATATGCTTTTACTGTTAATTACGTTGTCCCTTTAAAAATTTTAAATTACATATCTTAATGGATATTTTTTTATTAAAATGAGTGAAAAACATAAAAAAATAAACAATTTCAACAACAACAAAATAAACAGCAAATACTCAGAGAAAATTATACATATGAAGACCTTATGCTCAAATTTTTCATCAAGGGAAATAATCCAGCTATTACTTAACTCGATATTTCACTTAAGGAAATCGACTTAAGCAGTGTTGACTGTATTTATACTGTGTTTCTGTTGATAAAGCTTTTCAACACTTCAATTCATGTTGGCATTTATAACCCAAGTAGCTTTGTGCTTTGATACATAGTTTACTACAATTCAATTTAATTTCTGTAATTTTTCTTTGTTGCACATTAGGCCTGGGTACTATAAAGTGCAACTGTTTCCTAAGCTTGTATGAGCACTTCCTAAGATATGATACTTTAAACCTTTTGGTGCCTTATTCTTCATTAAAAAAGACGTCATTTCGTCCTATGTTATGTTCCATGCACATCATGCTTCTTGTGCCAAGATGCTAAGACATAATATTTAAAACAGTCAAAGCCTATGTTAAAGCTGCTTAGAAAATTGAATTGGTCAATGTTTTTAAGACAGATTGACTCTTTGTGAAAGAAAGCAATCTTCGGTAAACGCAGACTTTTGCTCTTTTTACATAGTTTTCATTCACTCATTTTACATTTTCAAACTCAAACCCTTCATTACGGCATAGACGCCCAACACCTTTGTCACAAAAGGGTTAAAAACTATGTTTAATTTAAATAGTTTGGACAACATGGCTGACACTTGTTGTTAGCTCTGAGCTTTGGCTCAGAGAATAGTCTTAAAGCCATGAATTTATTGTGTAAACGTGACCGTTTATGTTCTCGGATTGTCCTCATGGTTAATGTTTCAAAAGTTCTTCAATTTGGAATGAAAATCAAACAATCGGATTTTAAAATAGCCACTCTTAATATCATAAAACTTCAAGGCGAAGTTCGACAGCAACAGCTAGCAGACGATGTGTGTGACTACAAAGTGGATGTGTTATGCTTACAAAACTTACAAATGGACTAGACCATAGTTTTAAAAAATGGATGTTTGATACTTTTACCAACTTTGAATAGATTTTACGGATTTGGTTTCTTTGTTAATAAAAATGGAGTGATAGAATATCCTGAGTGTGGAGAGTATCCAAATGCATAGCAGTGTTACAACTAAAAGTGAATGAAATAAATAAACATGCACCATCTTAATTTACTATCATTAACGTTTATGCCCCAACCTCAAAAAGAAGTGACAAATATATATCCAGATGAAAAAGACCAATTCTATAAAGACCTAGAGGATACGCTAAAAACATAGGCAACAATACTTTTTTGATAATAGCAGGGGATTTCAACACCAAAGTTGCTAAGCACAGTGAAGGAGAAACTAGTCTTGGAAAATACTCGAAAGGCAGAAGAAACGAAAACGGGAAAACACTAGTTGAACTACAGTGAAACCTCGTCATACCGCCCCCCGCTTTACCGCCAGCGTAAAACCGCAAAGCCTAGCCGCCGCACTAACCTACTCTCTGTCTGCCCCTCCCTCATCACTTTCCACACACACGCACACAAGAGGCGCGGCGCGGCGCCGATGGTTGCGTGGACAGACAAGAGC
>BMAT01000732.1:292438-302647 GCA_019649035.1 Elysia marginata | reverse complement strand
TTTGTGTTCCCTAGGTGTTGACTTTATCTGGATTCCACTGTACTTTGAACCCCACAGGAACAAGATTTAACTTCAAATTGTCCGAAATTCCAGTTATGAGTACATTACAAAAGGAATGAAATCAGTAATCTGAATATACATTTTATATTATTTTTAGTTCAAATCAAACAAATATTTGAAATTTGGACTCAACTGTGAAATCAAATGCTTCATAAAATAACCTAATTGAAAGAAGAAAAAGTCTGTTGCTGAAAATATGGCTGTCTTGTAAAATGAAAGGGTAAGTAAATGAAATTTCACGCTCAAATGGATTTTAAAACTTATCATTCGTGAAATAATTCAGCTAATGGTAAGAAAGGTTTAGGATGCAACACCACTGTGACTGCGGGACAAAGTAGGATGTAAGATGGTTCTTCTAGTGACTCAATCATACGTTCAAATGGCTTTGATAGCATTTCGTGATTCACAGTTAGAAAATCATATGTACCAGGTAAAAGAAAACCTCATTTTTTACCAAGGGGGCTGTACGTATTTCATCTGCACAAGTCCAACCAGCCCCACTATTACAGTTGCAAACACGAACAATGCTTAGCTTGCAAGGTCTGTAGCCATAAATTGTTGATAGACAAGAAAAAAGAAGTTTGGGACAAAATAATGAGTTTTAGTTTTTAAGAGATAAGCATTATCACATGTAAATCTTTCGAAAGAGATTAGGGCATACTCGTAAGATTTTAATAATTTTACCAGGATTGATGAGGCAACTTTTAGGCATTTGTTGGAACTGGCATTGCAATAGATTGCTAAACAATCAACCCTGATATGATAGTAAGACAAAACAAGTCAGTTTTGAAATGTTCATTATGACAAAATGAATAGCATTTTAGCGGTAGATTGATGAGCTCTGTTTTTAATAGCACATAAATGCAAAAATCAAATTTTAATAAAATTTACCATAAACCAAATGCATAGTAAATGTAAACCCAAACAAATATATACTAATTCTAGTTGGGGAAGATTGCAAAGTTCCGTTTTTATTGGCGATGTAAACATTTGGCCCAGAATTTATTTTTCTTTTTGATGTTATAGAAATCAGGCAAATATTTTCTTGATAACGGTAGCTGTAAAAGTATTCTGCCATGCGTTTTTTTTTTTATTGCATGTTCTTTTTTGTCTTTTAAGACCAGTTCATATCTTCAAATACATATTCAACTTGTTTTCAGTACAGACAGTGTGTACGAAATTTACTAAGATTATCTTGGAATTTTCCAGGTCGCCCCTTGACCTACTAGAATGTCATAAAATTTAGACAAAATAGCGACCATGAAATCTCACCCCTGGGTGGAATAGAGGGGGTCATGATGCTGAATGTTGCATCATCGTACTGGTCAAAATACCAGTTTCAGTGCGTAACTGTTTACATAATCGCTCCTGGTAGGCTACCTGACGGTTTAATTTAAATTTTCTTTTTACTTCATTTCTCTGCTCAATGCAACAATGATGTTGTTAATCGTCTTAAGAATTGTGTTCTTGATAACACAAGGAGCAAATTCTTTACAAAGATTTTCATAAGCCTTTTCCTTTAAATATAATAAACAATCAGCTGATCGGTAGACTTCAATATAGTTTTGATATCAACTCACAGTTCCAAAATAAAACGGCAGTATAAAATAAACAGGCTTAGAGCTGCGACAAAATACATGCCGGAAAGTAGAAGTAGTGTACTAGATTCAAAGGAAATAGGCCCAGGTCTAGCCCTTTGTAACCAATGCCTACACATAGCAGTTTATGTGCCGCACGAATTGACACAGCGAGACCTAGATTGTAAACAGAGGCCCAATCTGTTTAGGCAGTGTTTATTTAAAAACAACGGCACACAAATACTTTTTTACATTGCATACACTGGAAAAGCCAATAAATTTAACTTATTGAAATTAAATACGGCCTATTTCAAAGTCCCTGCGAGGAATCTGGCTTATTTTGAGGTGCTCATTCTGGATATAACATCTACATGTATTAGTCACTAAAATGAAGTTTTTAGTAAAATTGTGGAAGCTTTTAATTACTCTGGCTGAAAGACTTGCTACCGCAACACAAGAGACCGGCTTGCTAGCTTGACAAAAAAAAATCAAGCATTGCCTGATATTTTGCTATCGCTGCAAGATTGTGTTCCTGCTACTGATACCTCAATTTCTTAATTACATGCTCAAATTTATCATCAGTAAACTGATAACGCGCTCCAAACCTGGACGCACTGCATACTAACGATAGTTTTGATTAGATATTTGAACAATTAATAAGCTTTTAAACGCTCAGACAGAGTAGAGGCACCTTCGGCGCACCTTTTCCCGTCGCGCTCCACTTTTGGAACGCGCCAGATTTAAGTTACAAGAAATACGTTGCGAGGGACAGAGTGGAGTCGCTAGCCTCTCACCGCCCCTTGATGACGTCAGGCCCCAGCTAGCACCAAAAAAGGTTGGTGCCTGTATTTTACGGCAGCACTAAAATTTTGCGCACCTGCAGGCACCAAAATACATGAAAATACAACACCAGCAATGAAAATAAATCACTTCAACCTTTTTTTTCTGCGTTTCGCTTATATGAAACACGTTGATTTTTTATAATCTATTGCAAAATTTAGTTTGACACTTTCTTTCTTTAAAAAAAAAAACAGATCTGCAAGACATTTCCCGATAATGATTATAATTAGGTCTCTTTAAGTTTAAATATATCATTATGTATGTTTTGATAGCATTGAAACTCATCATAAGTATTACATTCCTGCTTTAAATTCTAAGTTTTGCCCTTTGAAAAATTTACAATTTAAAAGTGAATTAATTTGTGAATGTTGCAAGATATCTGCAATTTGATTTGTACCTTTACTTTGAAAGTGTTAATAAATTCCTTGTTTTGCTTTTCAATTTTTATCTTTTTTTTTTGTTGTTGTTAATTTCGTGCCTTGGGTTTGTTAATTTCGTGCCTTGGGTGCTTATACCAAGTTTTTGTATTGTCATAATTATTATAAATATTTTGGTTGTTTACCGTAACACTTACATCAAACGTAACGGTTTTCTAAAGTTGGTGGTTCTCTTTTCCAAATACGGCCCGACTTTGTCCAGGAGAAGTTGAAACGTAGGAGGTTTCATCCTAATATATGATAGACATTTTTCCTCATCTGAAAGGACCTGATCCAATAAATGGTGATATTCACCGTATAAACTACGACATTGATGAATTTTGTGAACCCAGTAACGGCGTCTGTTCACCCTCCGTTTCCTCAACCAATAAAAAATCATCCACTGCAGTATTTCTTCGTCCATCTTGCACAGAGAGGTTACATAACATATAAAGACAAAGATTAAAAATACTTGAATTTAAATCAATGAATACAGAGTGTGCAAATCATGCCACCAGGCCAGCTCTGAAACTTTTTTTTTCACTTGAGGGGACAGTGGCGGAGGGGAGGGGAGAGGCCTTCACTCTGTCGCCGACAGCATCCGCACTTTCCTCGCCCCTAGCGCGTCCCAAATGCGGCGTCGGAGGACTTGGTGCTCGATCCTAAAAGGTGCCTCTACTCTGTCTGAGCGTTTTGACTTACGAATTTTTAGTTTTAGCCGCCATTTTTTCTTTTTAAAACAATATATTATATTTTATAAGAAAAACGGGAATTTTGAATTTTCCCTTTTCAGCAATAGTTATTGTTAATGTCCTATACTGTTGGCTATAGGTTACACTGTACTATCAATAATATATATAGGACAGAAAACTGACAGAGTAACTAATATTATTTTGGTTTCTTTTTTTAATGCATTCCCGAGAGATTCACATCAAGAGGTTTTCAATGCATGAATTTGATACTGCATATATTACAATTGCAAGTAACATTTCCAACTTCAGCGGAATCAGCCAAGTGTGCTTCAATGCCACATGTATAAATTTTTACATCATGATCTGAGCTACATATCACTGCTTTGCACCTATTGAACTTTATAACAGTCTTTTCTTTTTAAAACTCTTGTTCCTTTAACTTAAGAATCTATACTTAAAGACAAGGGGATTCAGGATATTTTAGCTTAGTATTACTATAAACATTATAGTTGAGAACAACATAAATGTACAGGTACATATGCACTTGACATTGAATTAAACATGATCATAAAATTTATATATAAACTAAGAAACATTCACTCAAAAATCAAAAGTTAATGTCACAATTAACTTCATGTAAGATTAAAAAAAAAACCATATTGATATCTCTGATCTTGTTTGACAAAATGTATAGGGTTAGTGTCCTGGTATGTGATTGAGACTTAATCCAAACATTGTAAAAACAAAACAAAAACACTAGCCACAATAGAGCAATATAATGATGAATGGTCGTTTTCAGGGGTTTTAAATGAAAGATCTACAAGACATGGACTATTTAAAAAATTAAATTTATCATATGAACAATTAAATTGATATGACTGATTTTTTTTTTGTTAATTGTTTAAACAAAGTAGGCTACATAAAGTCAACTCTTCTGTCAATACCTGAGAGGAAGTGGTTTTGTGCATGATTGATACATGTGTACTATACAAATATTAGGCATTGGTAGCTTCATGGCTACTTGTGTGACAAAATCAACATATTTGACATAATTTCTGATTAAATCAATACCCTGTGGCTGAGTGAAAAGGTAAGGACCATCAAAATAGAGAGAGGGGGAGGAAAAATAGAGAGAAGGCGTATTTGTTGTAGTAAATGAATTTTTCAACAATAATATTTAGTGTAAAACAACAACACTCTGATGTAAGGAGCGCTTGCGTACACCACACTCAGTCACATTATCCTGATACCAGTCCGATCAGACTTAACACCAAATCCATAATGCCAGACACTAGGTGGATCAGCTGCTAATACATGTACCAATTTCAAAGTTCTAGGTTTGACTCGTTTGGAGATCGAACCACGCACCTCCTGATCTCTGAGTGAGTGTCTTACCGCTAGGCCACAGAGGCGGTCAGTATTCGTTACGAAAGAAAAAGAAAATCTATAATCTGAATAAAGTTTAAATTATCCATATTCAAATTATGTGGACTCGGCTGCATGTATACATGTACCAGACTTGAATACTGGTATGTGTATATTGTATTTAGGTGTATAAACTTCTCATGTATACCATCTCACAAATAGGCATATCTTCAATGAATATAATTTGTAAGTCCAAGAATATGTATTCTAATGCAAATGTAGACTACATTATGTTTGGAAAATATTATTGTTATTTAAACCCTCAAATAGGCCTAGTTTGAATTTGAACATAAATTTCGCTGAACATTAGGGCATCAATTGTTGCTTTTAAAATTGTCTAACACAGCTAATCTTTGTTTCATATATTTATAAGGTTTTTCATTACATACACACACATAAATAAGGTTTAAACAAAATTGGCAAATCTAAATAATAAATATTCAGATGCATATTAAATTGAAAATAAAATAAAACTAAAAGAATCAATATTTACGAATCAAGAAGTTTCAGAGCCAGCCTTAAAAATTTGTTCATGAAACATAGTTTATACTTTTTTTTTTATAGGCTTTAAAACAAGCTTGAAAGTCTATTACATGTACATAGATAAAGATAACTTTCGAAAATCAAGAGCATGACAGTTCAAAATCTTGAACTATACAATTTTACAATTTTCCCAAGTCCAGGGGGAATGAGTCGGATGTTACAAGTTTAACCCTCAAAGGAGTTGCAGTTTTGCACACATCATTTTTTAAGCTTCCAAAACGTCAAATATTTCATTAAATTGTTGATAGGCTATTTAAGACTAAGAGATCATTGAAAAAAATGATAATCTGTTTTAAGTTAAAGATTGCTAGAATTTGATAATGCCCTTTTGGCTTTTACGATACAAGAAAACTTCAAGTCCAATTTCTTTTTATCTTATTTAAATTAGATATCTAGGCCAATTGGATTCCTTGTCTTTTGAGTGCACTAACTCATAACATAAAAAGGATATCAAAATAATTTTTTCACCATCTTAGTGAGCTTTGCTAGGCTTTTCAATGACAACTCCAAATAACAAAATTCCGCAAATAGACTTATTGTAGGGAACCTAGACGCATGTTCTTTATTCATTTTTTCAAACTCAGACTTGATTCCCCTGGCAGTGAAACATTGCTATTAAGACTAAAAAACCAACCAGAAATAAATATATCATTGACCACTAAGCCATTCTTCTTCTTCATGGCGGATCCTTGTAGGACGTAGCCTCCCACACAGCTGAGCGGAAACCGTCTCTGTCTTGCGCAAGTATACTGGCTTCCCTTACAGAAAAGCCAAGCCAGTCAGAAATGTCTTGAGTCCATCTCCTTCTTGGTCTGCCTCTGCCTCTCCTGCCCTCCACAGCTCCTTCTAAACACAATTTTTCGAGGTTGTTGTGTCTGACGACGTGTCCAAAATATTTCAATTTTAGTTGCTTTATATTTTTAAGGAGCTGGCGTTCTTTCATGCCGAGCTCTTGTAGGTTTGATTTGGTCTCCTTGCAGTCCATGGAATTCTAAGTATTTTTCTGTAACATTTCATTTCAAATGCATCTATTTTTTCCACATCTTTTTTTGTTAGCGTCCAAGTTTCGCATCCGTATGTAGCCACTGGGAAGATGCAGGATTTCAAAATTCTCACTAAGCCATTACAAGCGTTAAATGTCAGGTGACAAAAGCTTATGGTTGTGAAAGATAAGAAAAGAAAGACTTTATGGATCCATTGAAAATTTGGCATGGATATTGGTGCTGAAACTAACGGCATATAGTTTTACAATTATATTTCACTTTTAAGCACAGAAACTCATTAAGCATATATGCATTTACTTACATTTAACACTGTACAACAAACAACACACTTTTACAACAGAAAAAAATTTCACTTGCTCTCCCTCTCACCTCTACCACAGCCATAAACTCACAAACATATAAAATGCAAAGACAAAAGAAAGCAAATTGAAATTAACATTCAGTTTTTGATTTCGACAATTTTCCAGATGTTGCCAAACAAAAGATTTTTCGTAGAGTGCTGTTTTACTAAAATACTATGGATAGAAGTAAATCCTCCTGAAATCCGATACCGGTATGCATGCCAAAGAATGAATGGCATGGATCATTTGCTATGCTTTGGCTATGGATGTTTTATATATTGTTTAAAAGTGTCAGCTCCTCACCCACTATTTTTCAAGTCTTTCATTTAAAAAAAAAATCTATTTATTCTTTGTCTCCTTCTGCGATGTTTCCTCCCCAACAAGTATGCCACATGTAATAAAACTTGAGAGCTTGATAGAAAACTTAAAAAACTTTCATGCACATCAAAAGACTTCAATTTTTAAAGGAAAAATAGCCTCCTGTTCAACTTGCTGCATAAAAGTAAAATTAAAACATCAACATGGACATGCCATTTTAGTTTACTGTCAATAGTAAAACCCAAATACATACATGTACATGTAGGCCTACTTCTAAGAGCCGACAGTTGATTTGACTGACTATCATTATTTAAAGCTGGCACACAGGGTTCTTTTTTATTCCAAAGTCAATCATATCTTTTGTTTTCTTAATATTTAATATGAGGACATTTTTCTCACACTAGCCCATAAAACATTTGAGTTCTTCAAAATAACAATCTTCTGAGTTGCACAGTAAGCCTTGAATGGTAGAATCATCAGCAAACTTAATACATTGTAAATATGATTTGATTTTTACGTAATCATACATAATTGTATACAATGTTGGGGACAGTACATGCAGTATTTAGCAATTTCTGTTCTTTATCTTTGGAATAGTTATTTCCTAGGCTGCCGTAGGACAGGCCGAATACTCCAACATGAGTAGACATCATTTCCCCTATATTTTATATTTAATTTTGTTTTGGGCTGGCCCATAACATCAAAGTACTAATTGAGTCCTCACTTGCTGCTATACTGAGAACTCAAAAGAGATAGATCATTTGAACTCTCATGCACCAGTTTGTTTCTGTTTTGACTGACAGGCCTGTTGAGTGTGGTGGCCTAGTTTATTTCATATGATGCATTGATATTTTAGGCAGCAACATGGGTACAAGTTGACATCAGTACCTCATAGTCATACGCTTCAATAAACTTCCCTGAGTATTTGTAACAAGGAAAAAAAATTCAATTTGTTGATGCTCTTCCTCAAGGTATTTACACGCAAATTCGTAAAAATTCATTGTAGGCTAATGAGAAAAAAACAGATAAAGACTAAAAGCTTAAATACTGCATAGACAATATTGAAAAAATCATCCTAATATTATCCTGTATTGTGTACATAATCAATGCAAAAATTATAAACATTGTTCTTTGGAAATAAAAAAGTTATCGCCAAAACTTCTGAAAGTTTTTTTTTTTCTTTTCAGATTGAACTATGGGGTACATATCAATGTACATGTATAATCAATTTACAAAGACAATGACTCAATCTCAACTGACACATCAAAGCCAATGAGTGACGTTTTAAAAATAATCTCATTGTGTGGCCTGATAAATGAATTTTTGGTTTGTAAACATATTTTTTTTTCAATTTCTGAATGGAATCTATAAAAATTAGGCAGTGAGCCTTTTTCACTTCTTTCATTTTTGACCCTTGGTTGATATGAGTAAGCTTACCAAAACAAAACTTCTCCAAACATAAAATGCAAATTTTCAATTGACCTGAAATAAGTGATTCACAGTAATCTTAGTCTAATTATTTTCAAGGAATATATTTGAAACTGAGGAGGGTTTTTTTTGTGTAACAATCACTATTTAAAATTAAGAAATTTACTTTGTAACTCAATCACCATTACATACATTATTTTAAAGAAAAGTTAGAACTTGCATTAATTTGATTTAAATCTGATCAAATGAGTTTTCCTCTAAACACAAATTGGAGGGAATAATTTAAGCAGTCTTGAAAATTTTCTAATTTGTGCACTTCTAATCTTATTTCATGACATGTAAATGTTCAGTCTTTTTTCTTGCCTGAAGTAAAACTGGAAGTTACGGACATGGCTTTCTCTTTGTAAATTGTTGTTAATCCTTTTGAACCTTCTTCTTTGATTTCTTTAAGACCTTCATCTGAGAGTGTTTGATGCAAAGACTCTGCACTTGCTCCTGTAGCATTTGTGGTCTGTGTTCTAATCCATTTGTTGCGGTGGACATCTGCAACAATTCTCTGCAAGCTGGTGTAAGCCCGATCACAAGTGATTTCATCTACAACACTTGCCTCAGCTTTAGAGAAACTTTCCATAATACGTTTTCTTAACAAAGAGCCAAGATTTCGCTCTCCCCTTGACTTATCAACAGGCCATTTCTCACACAACTGCAGAAAATTTCTGTACCTTGAAGCAGACATGTTTGGTTTTATTTTTGGTAAAGAAGGCCTTACAATGTATTTATTCTGATTATCTGAACTTTCTTCCTGCAAAGACAAGATGCACTTTCAGTTTGAGGCAATAGATCTTCTGAAATACAATCTAATCCAGATAAAGTTAAACTCTAGAAATAGGTCTAGGCTTTTAAGTCAGGGTGACTATTTACTATTGCCAGGCGTACTAGAGTCTAGAACTTAACACAATTTGGTATTCTGAACTTGAGTGTACGATTATAAGTCATTTACTTCAGATGCCAAATTATAGGCTACTTTCAGTATAAAAATCCACAAATTTGGGTAAAATTGAGTTGTAAACACCACACTTCGAAACTTCTGCAAATAAATGTAGATCTAGAGCAAGTCTACATGATCTAGTTTGTGTTCTTGGGCTTGACCGACTGTTTGTGTTGGACTGTTGGTGTTGTGATTATGAAAGAGAAAGCGAAACCGCACGCCGATGACCTCTTGTGTAAAAGAATCATGAGAATGCAAGGGAGACTACTCTGGTAAACAAGCTTCATACACGGAGAGAGAGAGGGAGAGAGTGAGACTGAGAGAGAGAGAGAGAGAGAGAGAGAGAGAGGGGGGGGGGGAGAAAATAAGCTGATAAGAGACAAACAAAACACACAAAAGAATAAAAAATTGTATCAAACGAACAAAATAAAACGCAACAGAGAAAAAATACTTGTACAACACAGGTTATGACAGTTTTATTAACTGGCGGCGAACAATTCAATCTAACGGGCAATAACCCTAAAGTAGGCCCTATATATCATTTATGAAGAAGAGAAGAAAAAAAAAAGAGAAAGAG
>BMAT01000732.1:278199-290849 GCA_019649035.1 Elysia marginata | reverse complement strand
AAAAACCAAAAAACCCAAAAAAACTAAAACAAACAAAAAACAACAAAAATGCAATTTTAAGCTTCGACAAAAAAAAAATGAAAACATTTGTGTATTAAACAAGCGCAGACATATTAATCATATTGGGTGACATTAAAATAAATTATTATATTAGTACCAGTAATACGAAAATTAGAGATGCGAAACGGAAAGCCGAGAACAGACAATAATGGAGAGACATGATTGCCAACCTTCGGACCGAAGACGGCACTTGATTATTATTATTAATATAGTAATCAAATACACAATAACCATGAAAAATGGTAATGATAGTGATTGCCGTATAGTGGTAATGACGTTTGATAATGATTTATGTCAGAGAGCCAACATAGTTCTGCTTTATCAAGTTTATGGCTTTAAATATACATTTGTACCTCTCAATATTTCAATGCGGTACACTTTACCCTTTACTTTCTTTTCTCTGTTCAGAGACAATACAAGACATAGCAGTCAAACTTAAAATAGTTTTTCTTTGTAATAGTAAAAGCACATTTTAATGTAGTCAGTATCCATGCAGACGGGGGCCTTTTCTGGCTTAAAGTGATATACACTCAACAGACAGAAAAAAAAATCCTAATTCCTAAATAGTAAATAGGTGACTTTTCAATGCCATTTTCTGCCTATTGGTCGTGGGAGTGTCTATATGCACGTAAACAGCTTCCAAAAAGCCACCCAGGGACGGCAAGTGGTGACTTTTAAGGGTTTTGTTTAGAAGCGAAGAAATAGCAATAGAAATAGAGCATAACATTTAAAACTATCGTACCCTATACATTTGCCAAACGGCTGAGTATTTAACTGTTCAAAACTACATATACAAACTTTTTAAAGTTATTTTCGGCGACATACTGAATAAGTGCATTCTTGCTAATTATAAGCTCCATGTAAAAAAAAAAAAGAATTCACGAGATGTATTTTTTGTTCTGATAAACAGTTTCAAGAATAAAGAGCTTTGACCCTGATGAGAATATTTTTAGATAAGCTCCACAGATTCTGGACTTTTTGAAGGTGGCGCCGCTGGACAGGTAAATGTGCATGATTGCAAAGGCGTCGTTATTATTTCGGCGAGTCTAAACATCTATGCAATTTACTCTGGACCAAGTCAAGGTCGGACAACCTATCATCTCGGACAACCTGCATCAGCCACAACAGCCTATTAGAGCAGACAATGGCCTTTGGTCTTCTCTATTACTGTATTATCCTGGAGACAGAGTGTGTGGGTGTGTCATAATGACCATCATAATGGGCAAGATTTGAAAAATTCGGTAGGCTTGCATGTCATTCATCGATTAGACTCTCTCAATTGTATTGTTATCGCTGGTCGAATACACAGGGCATTACACTACAAACTAGTAATAGTATTATTACACATTCTGGAGAAAGCGCAATGTGAAACTTGTTGCACCCACCCTGAACTAATCATTTCAAAAGATAACACACAAATTCTGTCTCACTCGTTCAACTTGATTAAAGTATGTACGCACACACTTATCAAGATGTTCAAATCCAAAGTGAATATCAGCATCAATTTTAGGCAATTAGTTCTTTGTAATATCGTCTATTAGCTGCGAGTTGGACTAAGAAGAGTTTCATGAAAATAAAACGCCTTATATCCTTTTTGACAAATTTAAGATTTTATGTGAAAAACTTATTTTTACTTTCTTTCAATTTGAGATATTATTTTTAAAATAATTAAATTTGGTAACATTGGAAGTGTAAGATTCAATATTCTGAGATATAATTGCAAAGACAAATCCATTCTTATAGCCGTTTTCCTCAACTTTTAGAAAATAGCTTATAACGCGCATTGTCGCGAAAACCTTTTTAACGAAACTACATTGTGGCATTATTTGCGCGTTTATTTTTTACTGAAAATTTTTAGAAGACTCAAATTCTCCAAAAAATTTTAATTATAATTTTACTCCCATAATAGAATATTAAAATAGACACACAAATTATAAAAAGAATAAACAAAATCTACCAATGTAATTTTCGTTCTCACAAAAGCCCTGGATTAGATTTATCCTACACAGTTGCATTGCATTCCGATAAAATACTTTTAGTACGGATTGAAATTAAAACCATTTCATGTAACTGTCATTTTAGGCTCGGACTTATGCTAGTATTGCTCAGTGAGGGTGTTTTTTCGGATCCGCAACACTGCTGCTGCTGCCATAAGAATAAAGAATTCTTGTACCACAGAGTCACACCAGCCTATTTACTAAGCTGAGCCAGCCCGTGAGCTACACTGTCCGCCGCAGCCACCACTACTTCCGGTTCTGTCTCTTCGGCCGCCATGGCAGAACTAAAATCTCGCCAGCAGACTAGGACTGTGACAATATCACGCTCCAGTTCTTCTCTTTGCCTTTGCGTTCTTTGGAGCTGTATCAACATAGCGTCCACATCTTGGGTCTCACTAATGACATCGTACACGAGGCGGCTACGTTTCCCGTTCTTCAGCGAACCTTTGACTGCAACGGAGGACACTGACTTGGGGCTGTCTTGTAACATGTCTACAATCAACTGTCTCAATTTTCTAATATTTCGAATCAGCATGGTCATATAGCTGTTGATGACGGAAACGATTTCTCTCACCAAAGTGATTAGGTTCTCATTACTCTCTGGCTTTTGACACACCAGTTTAGCGTTTCTTTCCAAGTCTAGAGTGAGAGAACCCATGAGGTCCTGATTTATCTTCACCAAGCCCTGGAGTCGAGTTTCTAGCTCAGGAGTTGTCTCTTCGCTATCATCATCCTCAAAGAGGTCGTCGATCGCCTCGGAGAGGATAAGGAAGCCGTTTTTAAGAGCGAGGCAATCTTCCCACAGCTGGTCTACCGTACGGGGCAGGGAAGCGTCACCTTGCGTAACCCGATAGTAACGGACAGTCCCCATCTCTTCACCAAGAGAAGTAATCGCACCTTGCTTGTTGCCCATCAGAGAGTGCGGACAGGTTCAGTTTTTCTGTCCTAATCTGGAAAAGTCAAATGATATCTCAATTATGATGGGGAAAAATTCTACAACGAAAAAGAAAGAAACGAACAAACAAAACACAACCAAACCACTCTAAAATTTAATTAACTCGCTTCATGCCACTAGAAAACCCAGAAACCCCTTGCTCCCAAGACCATAAATTTACAAAACATGCATAGTTGTGTTGGGAACTGTAGTTCTGTGACAAAAAATTGTAATGAGATATGCAACGAACAGTTATGACTACTGTATACAGGCCCTAACAAGTTGAAAGTCTTCATAGTTTTCTACTCTCAGTCAAGTCTTATCTTAATATAATAATTATTTTTTTTACATTCAGATTTAGATTTATGGCTCTTCAGCATTAGAAAGTATCATTTAAAGAAGCAATTAAAACTGATTTCAAACATAATTAGGCCTATTTTTTTCAATTGATAAGAGAATTCCATAGGTGTCAGAATTAAAATTTAAAAGAACTATGCCGGTAGCCTGTATAAACCAGCGCCATTATGTTGCAGCATCTATTATCTTGTTTTTTTTTTACTCAAATGGAGGAAAATAACAAAATTATATTGAATCGATCTATTAAGACTAGTGTCAATAATCTTGATACACTGAAAAGTCTGATTAAATACAGAATAAAGCAAGTACACACACAGCAAACCTTTTAACGGTGAAGATGCTGATCTACTTTGTAAGCTACCGTAAATTATGAATGTGTTGAGTGTGTATGACCATTGGGTTGCGTGTTATATTGATTGTAGGCCTACTAATTGTCACCTGATAGCCTACATTTACAACTGATAAACATCTTTGCAGGGAGCATTATGTCAGAACTATTCAAGAAAGCGTTGACCTTGACATTTCTTGCCCAAATAATTTAATAATAACGAAAATAACCAATGACACATCGCCATATTTGAAACCCATGAGCCTGGAGTGTGTATTCTCATGAAAGGCTTAGCCTCACACGCGTCACTTTCTCAACTAATAAAAGAATTCTGTTCCTAAACTGAATTATAAAGACATACGAAGTCATTTTGGTGGCAGGAAATACAAAGCATGGAGTTTACCTTATTATTATAGGAAGCATAGTATCGACTCGTTCTAGTTACCCATATAGATCGTTTTACCTTCTAATATGGCACGTATAAACTCACATTGACTTCAGTTTATAACTGGTTTCCACGTCACAAGTGTTATTGATTTCAAAAACAAAAATTCATATAAAGTTTCCAATTGTCCTACTCTCTTGGCTAATTGATGAAAATCATAACGATGGAGATGTTGATGGTGAGTATGATAAATGATGAAAAGGATGATGACAACACTAACAGAACTGTAGAGCATCATCATTCATAATGATGATGATGATGATAAAGATGATGATTATGATAAAGATGATGATGATAATGATGATGATTATGATAAAGATGATGATGATGATTTCAATAGCATTGCTATATAATTCATAGGAAGGGAGTGAATTAAAAATAACTCACACTTTAGATATTTACAATTATATACTAGGCTAGATGTATAGACTGATCTTTGATGCGGTAGGCCCTAATCATTCTTTTTTCTAGAAGCATACTATTACCTCCAGAGTGTGGATGAGCATAATAATCCATGGGTGTAAAATACGAGCGTAATAACAGAGTTCACTTTCACTATCATGAAATCCAATGAAATATTAACATAAAAATGTTTCAACCCTCACCTAGTACTAGGTGCAGTAGTAGTTGTAGTAGAACTAGTAGTGGTAGTAGCAGCAGCAGTAGTAGTAGCAGAAGTTGTAGTAGTGTAGGCTAGTAACAGTAGTAAAACTAATAGTAGCAGTAGTAGTAGTATCAGTAGTAGTAGCAGTAGTAGTAGTGGTAGTAGTAGTGGTAGTAGTAGTGGTAGTAGTAGTAGTAGTAGTAGTAGTAGTAGTAGTAGTAGTAGTAGTAGTAGTAGTAGTAGTAGTACTAGTAGTAGTAGTAAAAGTAGTGGTGGTAGTATTAGCAGCAGCAGCAGTATAAGTAGTAGTAGTAGCAGTAGTGGTGGTAATAGCATCAGCAGCAGTAGTACTAGTAGTAGTAGTAGACTAAGTAGTAGTAACGATTTTTTTTTTTTATGAATAAACATGATAATACGACTAAGAAAATTACTCCTCCATCCTACCTTATTTAACGCGCGCGCTCTCTCTCTCTGTAGAAGAAACTTTTTTATTCGATTGAAGCCTTTGGATTCAGACTCCCATCATCTAGAAATGAAAGCACACATCACTTTTGGTCACATTATTTTCATACTACTGCCTTGTGTTGTAGGCTTAACTGTTGCTGGTAAGATTACAAAAAGTTATTCACGTAAATGATCTGACTTGTTTGTTTAACATTTATAAAATCACCACCCACCAGAAGAAGGACCTGTGGTTTCTGTGTCCTGCCCAAAGTGTTGCTGATTCTTAATCAAGCCATATCAGGCCTAGTCTAGAACGTATAAGGATCTGTTGTGATTCGGCGATAAGATAACGCTCTATCTGGAGCGTCAGTGGTTGTCCTTCACGCTCGTGGCGACGGCATTGTGAAATCACGGAGCATCTAAATCGCAACGAAAATTTGAAAGAGAAGTTCATATTAATCATAATTGTTGCTGATAAATAAGAAATATTATAATTATTTCTCCGTCTTCTTCTCGTTCGACAAATGATTAAATCTGGATTAGTATTCCAAAGTCATACAAAACAGAGAAGTTTACTTTTCTCACAACTCCAAGTCACCAAAAATCTAGACAAAACGCAATGTTTCTTCTTTTAGACAGATAAAGCTAAAGACCGGAAAACGAATTGAAATGCACGAAGCGGTATTAGTATGTTTCCCTTACAACAGTTAGCTGATAACGTTTAATCATCCCCCCTCCCCGTCAAAGAGTAAATTTAGGTTACATCGAACCTAGGCACAAAACAGACAAAACAAATAACAACAGTAGTAAGTGCGAATGTACGAATACTGCAGCTGAGGCGCATCTGTATTTACACTAGCATGCATCCCGGTCGCTTGATGCACACTAGCACCGCGAATACTTTTTTCATTTTCAGAGGGTTTAAATATCCAAGAACAAATTGAGTTGGAGGGTTGTAACGCAACCTGATTGTTTTATTAGAGACCATTAGCACACGCACCGTGTCTAACTACGCGTACGTGAAAATCGGGAAAGCAGATTGAGAAACTATAAAAATAATGAAACCAGTTTCTAAAAATAGACCCACAGACGTTCGCGTCATACTCACGTGTTGCTGCTTAAAGTCTGTATTGACTTCGAAAAAACGTAAGCGTTAAGTATAAATTTTTTAAAATCTAATCTTCTGTATTTCCTTACATAGAGCATTAATTTACATAAGCTTAGTTTTCACCGTTCATGGGAGAGGGGAGGGGGCAGTGTTAAGGAAAATTTGGCACCTGACATTTTTTTAAAGATTTTGATAGATCGGTCCCCGATCAACCCAAGACAGCCACAAAATCTATTTTGACATCCAAAAACCTTGCCGAAGCTGTGCTACATGATTGATGTCTGCTTGTCCAGCGGTTTTTAGGCTAAGTGGAATAATCTTAAGATTTACATTCGCAACAACGGAAATTTAAACATTACAAGAATATAATTCATAATAGTTCCACAAAAACCTCCAACTTCATACGGTGGAAAGAAAATCGCTCCTATTTATCCTGCAAAAAGATCTAAAAGTCTTGCTCAAAAGCTATACTCCATGCTTAGCAAGATATTAATTGTGTGCCTCAAGCCTCAAATGTCCGTTTACTTGCCAAGAGTTCTGGTGTTCCTCTGGTTTCAATATTTCTCTGTAATTTGTCTTTTTTCTGGCTAAGTTTTCTTAATTTTCTCAATTTGTACCAAAAAATTCAAAATTTCTCTTCTGCAAAGTTTTGGCAAAATTATTTGGGGTATCTCTTGCGCAGTGCGCATCTATCTCTCTCTCTTTTTTTACCTTATTTACTTGCATCTAACATGATGCGTTTGTGTGACAAATTATGCGAAGACCAGTTCAAAAGCTAGGCGCTGTGTTCCACAAAACTCTTTATTTGCCGAGATAGATAGCTAGATTTAAATGAATTTATTACTGTGTCATAACAATGGTCCCGCAGGATTTGGATGCCAACATTGGTTTAATTGCTGTTTTGGGTTGATTAGCAATCAATCTATCCAAAAGTATAGAGGGTCAAATTTTTCGACACTTTGGCCCCCTGCTCTTTTTAGGGAGGCTCTTTTGTGTTGAGGCCAAGTAGGGACCCTGAGGCTGAACTTGTATGTAGCTCCATAAAGAATGTAGCGATTAAAAAATATAATTCAGTTTTGGGGTTTTTCATCATGCTACATCCATTTATAATACTAGTAAAATAACTGTAGGTTTCGCGGGTTTAATTGGTGGAACCGGTTTACGCAAAAGGTGAAAACGTGACATCTGATTGCTTGAGACTGGTTGCGGAGAAAAACATCCTGATATATGAGAGTCGCCGACTCTACTCAAAAGGCCCTTCACTGCCGATGTTGTTCGTCTCAAAATAAAGAAAATTACGCCGTTAATAAAAGGAAAGGCCTAGCGCTTGTTTTGGCGAATTAGAAAAAAACTTGGCGAGTGTGGAGATTAAACCCCTCACACCTGGTCACCTTGACTTCTACATTATTAGCAAGAAGCTCAAACCGGCTGAGTTAACGGCGCTCTGATGAATTAGACAACCTGAAGGAAGTGGCGGCGGTTGTGACTGGCTTGTGAGGGAAGATAAGACTGAAATCGGCTGAGCTTCAAATCTAGAGCTTGGAGCGATATCAGATTTTAAATGTCGAAAAGGAACTTCGTAGATAGAATTTTGCCCTTTTTAACCACTCTCCAAATTTGCAGCATTTTGCAATAAAAAAAAATGTAGGCTTAAAACCAAATAATAGTCTCCCTCTCTCTATTTTTAATAAAGATTTTGAAAGAAATTATACATAGTTTTTACTTTTCTATTTTAATATCGGTTTAGAGATATTATGAGCTGAACTGTACACTAATTGGAACTCTTGTTGGAATCAAATTCAAAGCAGGGCTAAAATTCTACAATTAGTGTCATCCCTTAATATTTTTGTTGTTAATAGATTACCTTTTCAATTAAAGTTGGTAGATGTACACGCACTAGTAGAAATCATAATTTACACAGAGTTCCCACTTTTTGCTTAACTATTCGAAATTGTAGAACAATAAAGGAGTGTAGCTGTCAAAGCCCACCATATATTTGCTTTTTGTCATCAAGTTTATATATTTGAATCATATCATGTATAAACCTATGCAGATGGGGATGTTTTTAAATACCAGTTGGTCTAGCTTCAATAAGATCCATTAGCATAAAGCCTAGTTTGTCAAGTCCTAAAACCAGAAGCATATTTTAGCTGGATGTTGAATTTGAAAGAAAAACATTGTTACCAATTCCATTTTACCAATATCTATAGGCCATAAAACGTAGAATAAATTATGATAAGTTAAAAAAATCACTTTGAATAGAAGAAAAGTAAGATTTAGCTAACATACTTATGATTGAATAGTGTAAAGGAAATAACTTTTGCTGATGGTAAATGCTAAATCTACCTCAAGCCTACAGTGAGAAGGTCCTAATCTGTAAACCTAACTGGAACACTCAGCAGCAACATCAACCGAAAAAGAGCTAAGTAAACTGGACAGAGACAAGAAAATAATTATGGAGTCAACAGCTAGCAGAGATAACAAAAGTTTTTAAACCATAATTTATTCATGCATAGTAAAAATATTCATGCCAATAGTCACATACATGTACAAGAAATAGACAAGGTTTCATAGATTGCAAAATAACATTGCAAATTTCATAAGGCACAGAAGATTTTTTAAAACAATCCTTTTGAATTGTCCTCCCTATACATATACACAGCAAGCTAAAATTCTGTATTCAAGTGAAAGGAACTGCGAGTATCTCATTAAAATTTCTCATTTCAGAGTATGGGGTTTAGTTACATGTAACTGTATCTTTTTCAGTGTAATACCTAACTCTCTCATAGACCCCTTATCTTTGGCAATACTAATCTGTCTTCAATGCCAATACCTCTCATATATTGTAAGGTGTTTATTTTTGACTGACATTGGGATTATGAAACAAATTGAAATTTTACATTTCTCACAGCATGGCAAGGTACAAATGTAGCTTTACATGAGATGGCAGCTTCATCTTTGTTCTATGTAGCACAAGACTAATAGCAAACATCATTTTTAATCATCACATAACCAATCCTAAACTTGAAGCACACATGACTTGAGGAAAATCTGACCAATCCAGTTCCAGAAAAAATAATTGATTACATTAAAGTGAAAAAAATATCCATGCATTAAGATAGAGCAGGACTTAACTTTTATCCTTGCTGAATATTACTATCTGGTCTATTGGCAGAGTCAAGCACAAGTTTTCAAACTCTGCACCAAGTGAGACATTAAAAAGTTCTTGTAGCAACGTTTTTTTTTTTTAATTTATGACTATGCATGGTCTTCCCTTGCTCTTTTATATGAAGAATCTCTCTTCTATAATTATAACCTTGTTTTTTTAAATGTACAGATTTATATAAATCACAAAATTAAAGTTTCTCAAGCCAGCATTTGTTAAAATTACAATGTCATCAGTAACATTAAAAAAATTGTCATCAAAGAGACAATAGCAAAACATTAACATGCATCCTCGGGCAAATTTTTTAAGCAAAGATTACATTTATTATTTTTTCTACCATCACACATTTGCAACACGTGTGAAAATGGATTGAACTCATGAACCTATTTCATGTAACCGCATTTTCTAATACTTTTTTTCACAACATGTATTTTGATACTTTCTACTACCATTACTCTGGTTTAGTACTTTGAAAGCTGACTTTTTGCAAAAATGTTTTGTAGCAATCCCAAATGATGAAAAAGTCTTCAGTTAAACTAATTATTACCTTGACTGCTCAAAGTATGAAAATTTAGAAGCCTTTCAATCTTAACTCATGATTGCCATATGAGCAAGGGTTTTGGTTGAGCACACAAAAAAGATATACCATTTTATCATTTCAGCTTGTAAAGACTTCACGATGGGGTTGTTCATAAAATCAACAGTTCCCAACAATAATGTTTTACATGCCGTCCAGACAAGCTGGTGGGTTATTGCATGACTTTCATCTTGTAAAACATAGACAGGTTTATTTCTTCTAAAACTTCATTGTGTGGAGGTTAGTTGTAATCTAAAATTTAAAAAAAAATTAAAATTTTTATACTTTGAAATACATAAAAAAGTCTATGAGAGATGTGGTGGTAAACAAAGGCCAAATTTCTGAGAGACAACAGCTACTTCTGTACGATAGTGTTCATTTATAAGACTGCAACTTTAAACAAGCAAGGCTTTGCAAAAAAAATTTACATGTATTCTTTTTTCCTTTTCTAAAAATGATAAAATTTGACCTTATATTTTTTCAATAAAATTTAAGGATTAACTCACAATTTTGGAAACTAGTTATAATTACCCCAATGTAGAAAGTGATTTTCAGCTCTGGGGGGCTAAAATATGGTANNNNCCCCCCCCCCTTCCAAATATTATTTACACTAATGACAACAATTACTGAAATGAAACAGCTAAAAAGGTTTTTAACATACCTTATCAACTTCTGAGGACCTATAACCCCCGTTCCGATGTAAAAAGAAAAACTCTCTGGTTTAATTACAGACCTGCTATTCCTCAAAACGGATTATTATTTTGATTGAGCTAAAAAAAATCAGTATTCAGGGTTAGAAAATCTGGTTGACCATGTACCGGTAGGCTCTACTCACAAACCCTGGCACTTTTTTTGAATGTGACCATTGTAATTTATACGGTTTAAAAAATAATAATTAATGTATAACAGTTGAAAAATTTCCATGCTCCATGTAATAGTACAATAGGCATATCATAAGTATTTTGCTACATGTACATAATTTTCAGAATATTTTTGAAAAAAAGAAAAAAACTGGGAAATTAAATCTTTGAAGTTTGGCTCATTGAGAGGTAGTTGTCAAGCAGTAAAAAATCAGTATTTTGTAATAAAAATCAGAATATCAGTATTTTCTAATATTTTGGAGAAAAAAAATCAGTATAATACTGATACAACATTCTGTATGAATGGCAGGTCTGTTTAAATTACTGGCTTCCACCTGTACTTCATATAAAGTTTGATTGAATGAGAAGTAAGATCATTTAAGGAAAAATTTAGAAGAAAATGATGAAATTATATGAGGACTTTTAAGAGGTCTGTACAGCTTTTACAAGCATTTCATGGCATGATATTGATCAATAAAATTTTACATTTACATCATTTCAGATTTTTGTCTTCAGCTGCCCTTTAACAGTTCACTTGAAACAGATAAAATTAAAAATTTTCTTTAAGGTTTTTCAATTATTAAAACAGATCATCCGCTATTCATTTTTTTTCAGAATCATAATTATCTTCCTCAAAAAATGAAATATGAGAAGACAATATCATGAATATGAGCTGCAGTATCATAAAATGAGTTAAGATCATGAGGTGATATCTGAGTAGAGAAAATTACCATTCCCTATCAAAAGGTCAAAATTGAATTTTAAAAATTTTATCATTATAATTATGTCTTGCCTCCAGGGTGAATAAGTTGAAAATTCCCTTTATGAGATAACACAATTGAAAAGTATTTTTTCTTCTTTTTCTCCATATTTGAAATCAACAAAAGTTATAGTAACGTTTCACAAAATTTTGGTGTTTTTTTGCAATGCTTTGTAAATAAAAACTGCGACATCCAACTCACTCACCCTGGACTAGAGAAATAAACTTATATATCAAGAGTTTATAATGTATGGAAACCATGGTTAGACATAAGATATTGGAGTAGGGGAACAGCTAGTGATCGCTTTAAACCCATTTGTAAGAGTTTATTTTTTTCTAATTTTCTTCAGAGTCAGTCTCGATCATTCCCTGTTTTCCAAATGCAACAACTCTGGTAATGATCAAGATATTAAAGTTATATTTTATCCAGAGCATTAAAATAATATAAATATCTTTACACGTCAAAATGCCACAACTTAACTCATTTTGTGATAATACTTCACAAATATCAAGTTATGAGAACACAAAACTATTTATTCTCATATACTTATTTCTTAATAGGTCAATGTAAAAGATAACAATTCTTTAAAACAAAAATAACACCAAAAGAAAAAACAAAAACCGAGAAACAAAAACAATCCATATAACACAATAGCAGTAGGGCAAATGATATAAACAGCAAAAACTTTAACCATGGATTAAGCAATGCTAGGTATGAGGTGAAGTAATGGGGTTTTATATTGTATTACACTTACAAAAACAATTTCTTTAAAGCGTTTTCTAGGCTCAATATATATAGTTTTACAGATAAACATTTGGGAAAAGACCTAAGCTTTATTTGTTCTCTCTCATTCATTTTGATTTGCACGTTTTGATCATTATTAAGGGCTTAAAAAAAGTTAAACAAATAAAGAAGACAACATTAGCAGTTCAACAGCTTGCTATCCAAGAATGATATGTAAAGAATTGTGTGAAAGTATTCAACTCTCTTTCTCCCTGGTTCTCCTATC
>BMAT01000732.1:255438-268481 GCA_019649035.1 Elysia marginata | reverse complement strand
GAGAGAGAGAGAAATGGAGGGATTGGGTACTTCACCTCAAAGTTAAACGATAGCCATATTGCTTGTTCGAGAATGAATTTAATTTGTTAAAAATATACGGAATCTTGAGAGAACCTAACCAGTCGTGTGAAGAGCAAAATAAAACGACAGAAGTAGGCACAAGTTTAGAGGTAGGTACACGCTCTGTTTCGAACTTAGGAGCATAGAGAAAGTCTAACCAATAATAACCCTATTTCAATTCCAACCCGCTACAAGCGACAGCAATATTATTCGAAGCATAGAGCGGCTGATGTACGCACAATTAGCAAAAAATGGTGTCTTTTAAAATACACGAATCTTCACATATTAACGCGTATAAACCAATTTAGTTTCAAACATAAGGCGCATACCTAACAAGTTAACTTGTTGAAATGCATAAAATCAATCGCAATAAGAACTTTGGGGTTGCCATTACCTTCGGTAGCAGCCAAAGATATACCAAAGAAAATACCTTCTATTGACCAAGAAGATTGTTTCATTTATCTTTAAATCTCATTTTATTTTACAATCTGTTCAGTGCACCCAGATATCTAAACGTACAGGTACATAATCTTAGATTACCCCTATTATCTTCACTCAAGTACCGTACTAGATCTAGTAGTTTTTAGCTATTAAGCGCCGCTATGACGAAAAAAAAAGACCTTTAGATAAAGGTCGCCATGTTATTCATGTCACACATTCAAAGCATGGTTCCACCATGACTCAAGTCCCAGGACGCCTTGGTCTCCCAGCGGTGACAATAGATCATAACCAATGTAGGTAGGGAAACGTCCAGGGATTTAGTAAGTAAACAATCCTGCAACGGAAAAGGATAGCGAAAACCGACGTTCCATAGAAGTCCCACAGAATTATACACAATGTAGGGCGACACAACAAGGCGAAAAGATGCTAAAACACACGCTTGAAGCGGAAACAACTGTTGGCGGCAGACCGAGATCTGGAAGCCAGGACAAAAGAGAACGGCAACATATTTTTATTATCAGCTCACAAAGAAGGAAACCACAATTGGCCGAAATTATGTTGTCAATTTCATAACATCCAGCAAACCCGTGTCCCACATGATTTTCTACTGGCTTGGTATAAAATAGAAAAAAAGTTAGGGAAAAAGAAACAAGGAAAATGCTTAGGCCATGTGCGTCATAGACATGGACACTAAAAAATAAAGTGCGCGATCATATTAGGCTACGTGTATAACAAAAAAGAGCATAATGTGTTAATTGACATTTTTGTCATTAAAAACTGGAAAACGAACAATGCATAATAAATTTAATCAAAGACACAGGAGAAATATATCCATTAAAGATAGTAAATGCAAATTATACATTTTATGCTAACTTACGATCTTTTTTACTCCATCAACAACAACTACTACTACTGCTGCTGCTTCTGCTACTACTACGTAGCTTCTACTACTACTACCACCACCACTACTTCAAACGTAAATCATTCATCAATTGAACGTGTCGAACATCGTTTGCTTTCCACCGCCGAGTTCTAGGGCCAAATCTCTACATTCACATAACCATAAGTTGAGCGATGGTTCAATAGACAGGATGTTTGGGTAACGCAATACAAGAGAACTCTGGCATGTTTCCACCTGGGACTTATCGCTCTCAAATGAGGCTGTTAAGTCTCATGATACCACTGGCAAAATATACCCCAAAAACCTGGACCATCTTCTTTTACGCTTGGGCCAATTGTGGGACTAACGTCAGGTTTTTAATTCCGATATTCTTTAACTTGGAATACAGTCAGGTGGCTATATATCCTGAACTGAATATATCCCTATGACTGGACTTTTTTAGGGAGAGATTAAAAGTAAAACAAGTGCTCAGAAGGTATGGAGTGATTCGCCCATTTGTCCCTCGGCTAAAAGCCCATAAGATACATTTGGCAGGCAAATGGCTTTTTGCATTGCAGAGGCATTTGAGAAAAGAGCAAGCAGCACCTTTCCAGACTGTGTGAAAATTATAAAGAGAGCGGCAACCATAAAACAACAGACAAAGAGCTAAGGTTACTTTTTTCGACACTCGACTGACGTGCACAATCAAATCATTTAACAGGCCTGTCTTTTTAAGAGCATGAATCATGGGATCGTAATATTTTGACCAAGAGTTATTGCAAGGACTTTCTTATAGAATACTTTATACAACTTAAAGTTATAAGTTAAAGGTAAAAGAAAAAACTTAAACAGCTCATCTGTTATCTCATAGGTAGAAGGTACTCACCGACAAATGGGTAGAGGTTGACCTAGAACTGTTGCCGGTTTTTGTCCAGCCCCTGCTTCTGGGACGTGGCATGTCGGGAAGTTCAGATGACACATAATCCTCCTTGCCGGCTTCATGCAGATGTCTTGCCCTTGTTGGCCAGAGAAGAGACCCAGCCTAGTCAAATCCTTCATGTGCGCAGCCAAAAGTTGGTCAGAGTCGGCCAATGCTTTTTGCGGCGTGGAATCCCGTCCATCAATAATAGCTGGCGTCTGTACGTAAACCGATTTCAGGTAATTGTTGCAGAAACTACCCGTGTACTGAATGCAAGACTGCTCGGAAGTGCTGGAATCAGTAAAGACGTGACGAACATTACTGGTAATGAAAACTGCCACCTTTGTGAGTCATGATATAGAAATAGAGACACAAAAAGACGATTGAAAACTATTAAAGCTGATATATTCCGCAAACTTAAGTCCCTATAGATCTGTAGAGGGTCGCTTGTAATATCAATGATTAAGATTAGCGGGTTTGTATAAGATATATTCTCCAGGAACATACTGAGAAAAAAAAGGATCCAAGAAACTAATATTAAACCCTGTTTTTTATACGTTTATCGAGTTCCAAGGAAGCACTGAGTGATATCGCTGTTCACCGTAAAGTGGAATATCTTCAGCTTAATGAGTCTCACCCAAAGATCAGCTGCCTCATCTTAAGAACTTGCAGAAACAAACGAATGTAACCTGCTGGATTTTTAACAATTTCTTAATTCCTAGACTACAGGGAAAAAAAAAGAAAAAACGCGCTAGAGTTTAAAAAAAAACAACAAAAAAACTTTTATCATTATAACTGCAACACACATGCAGCCGACATGATGTCTAAAAATATTTCCGCGTTACTAAAAAAATTAAAACAATGCACAATCATAAAATGGCCAGGCTCAGCTAGTGGTGTGCGCCTTACATGATTTCTAATTGATTCGAAGCCTCCTTAAGTTTTGGACGAAAAAAACTAAATTATATTTTTAACTTTCAATCAAATTAAAAGACAACAAATATTTAGAAACACCGAGTACATCGCAGCATTGGTAGAGACAAACACTACAGACAAGAGGTGTTCACTCACCTGCTGTTGACCGTTCCACCTGCAAAGACAAACGTGAGAAGAGGGTGGTCAGTGAGAAGGCAAAACAAGAGCGTTACTGAAGCTGAAGAGGACCACATTAGCGCCATGGTCACACTGACTGCTCCAAGCACCGCCCGTTTAACTCTTACAAAAAAATTGTTCGGTACACTTATTATAAAAATAATCACCACGACATATAAACAGCACTGTCAATGAACTAATCTTTAGGCAACACGTCAACACTAATTGCAGTTTAAATAGTACAAAATGTAATGGACTATTTGTCTCTTGCCACGATGTTTGTGATGCTAGCCTGTCTTTGCTGTAAAACTTTTAGAACAATGCTAAAGCAATGACACATCTCAACGATCATGAGGCGATAATGGTTATACAATAATCATTTATCACTTATCATCACACATTTATTTTAAAAAAACGAGGCCAAAATTCTATGATTCATCTAGGTATGAACCATAAAAGTACTTGGAGAACCGTTTACAATAACAAAAAGTCTAACGACAATGTGTAGTCTAACCATCGAGATGGCACATAGTGACACACGTAGATAACTGATTGCACACATTTCTTTACTACTTTTAGGTCGCAAAAGAAAACAACCTTTTCGATTTTAGTCGTCATTGCTATTAACACAACCACAGCACCAACACGGGAAGGACAAGTTCAAATGTATAACTAAAACGCAAATTTCAATTTGTATCTAATGCGTGTGAGGTATCCTATCTGAAATGCGGCTTAAGTAACGGAAGGGCAAGAGTATTATTTGTTGCGGCTGAAGGCGCAGCAAGTCAAGTACTTATAAAAAGAAATAGTTTATGGATAACGGTGATGTTGGAAAAATCCTAGTCACTGAAACGTGATAAAACAAGAATAACTAAAAATGGGTTAAACTTTTTTTTAAATGGTGTTGATTACTTTTTTAAAGAAGTAAAATAAAAAAATAAACTATGAGCATTTATTCCCCTTACGCGCAAAGTTTTCTAAGGATTTTAACTGAGCAAAAGCCGCACTTTAAGATGAATGCAATGACAATGGAGTAAAAAAAAAACACGCAGCAATACGTGTATTTATGCGTCAATGTTTGTTTTTTTATTCATTTGTCCTATTTTAATAAACCTAACTGAACTTCTTGAAATGCAAAATAAAGTTATTCATAAAAGCGAAAAGCGTGGCATAAAAATCGCATCCTATGACTTTTATCTCTTTCCCCGGATTCCGTCTTTCTCAATCTTTAACTATGAGTCTCGAGGTTTTTCGCTATACATCCCTCTGAGCCCTCAACCCACCATTCACTAGATTTATCAAGTGTTAGACATATCAATATCAGAACCACTTCCTGGAAACAGAACTGTTCCCTCTGACTAGGTTGCACTCCCAAGCATCAGGGGCATGGACTGATCACGGGTCACCAGAGCAGGCAGCAGACTGAACACCTCTCACCAAATTCCCTACCCAGCAGAGACAACATGAGGAGGAGGAACTCAAACTACCTCCCGGCGGAATCGACCTGCTGGTTCCATGACGACAATCTCGCTTTCTATGCTAAATGTTCCTGGTTCAAACCTAGCGCTACAAAAACTGCACTGAATAATTATGATTTGAAACTATCTTGGGGATGGCAAATGCCTGGCTGAGACGTATGTTTTCAAACGTGTTTTTCACCTAAGAAAAACAACAAACAAGAAAAGTTAAGGTCTATATAAAGCTGTTCAACGACATTTTCTCCTTTAAATAAAATTCCCATCGAAATATCCTTCAAAAACTTAAGCCCATTAAAACATCTTTGGCATCGTAATCCAGGCGCAATATCTATGAAGGAAAAACAAGATTTTTCAAGACCACTATTCCCAAAATTAACACTGCACCTTAAAGTTGGCACCAAAATATTTATATGCCGTCGAAATCGTAAATATTTCTCTCCGTCTATCTACACCACGAGATACCTAGAAGACAATGCAATAATTAAAATCACCTTAAACCAACACCATTGTGTAAACATACATAAGGTGAAGACTTAAGAAAAATCCACCAGTTCACTTCATTAAGCATAAACACAACGATTCAGATGATGGAACTCCAAACTTTATTGGCGTCCGAAGTGTAATGACAAGACATACAAAGACTAGATGTTGGAACTGACAGCGCAAGGCGCTATGCAGTAAGCGCGGGCTGTCAAAGTCGTATACTGTATACACTAGAAGATAAGACGCTCACTCTTGCCCAGTCCAAAACGCTCGCTCTTTGCATGCACGGCCGAACTGTCGGCGCCGCGGAAAACCACGGCGGTTCCAAAGATGATGTGGATGGGATGTTTCTTAGTATTTCAGCCTACTTTATCACGCGCTAGGTCTATGGCCCTAGAGAAATCTGTTGTAGCGGACAGGGTGAGTAGCAACAGGGCCCCTCTGTGAGACGCGAGGCAAGCAACCTGGCGGGTTGAGGACTTTCTCTGATAGTTTCACTCTACTCACTTCTGAGTCAGTTGGACGTTCATATTTTCAGTCTAAGGTTCAGAATAAGTGTTTATGTTGATGAACCGAATGAAATAGTCAAAAAACAAACAAAACAAAAACAAGCAAATAAATCCACATCAACAATGCAGGCTCGTTAGAAAGATTTGAGTAAACCATCTAAACCAGATACAAGACAACTGGTCGTATAACTTTTTTTTATTTAAGGCGTTGATTTTCTACTGATTTAAATCCAATGCTCTCTCCCTATGTTGGGATCATGAAACACTTGACTTAGTAGCATTACCACAAAAATATGGTTTCATGTATATATCCCCTCATAAACTGCATCCAAAAATTTGCAATAGCCAATATTCCATCATTTAAGAATACCTGGTTTTCTTATTATGACGATAATTTGCACGCAAAAGTTATGATTATTTTATGCGAGAGAAAGAGTCAAAAAGCAGAGAGCGTGAGAGAGAGAGAGAGAGAGAGAGAGAGAGAGAGAGCGAGAGAGGGAGAGGGGGAGAGAGAGAAATGCAAAGGACAAAAAGAAGATAAAATGTAGTTAAAAATGTAATTAACATAAAGATAAGAGGCGAGACATGAAAGACTGCCAGAAAGGGAGAAAGCAGGTAGAACTTCAGATCGACACCACTTTGCTCGACCAAGCAGACTTAACATCTTCACCACTCCCCAAGGTTTCAAGAGTTCTTAAAATAGCGAGTAGACCCCCAAACTCATCGGACAAAGTGATACGAATCGTTAGCGAGCGCGGGTCAGCAGCTTGCTAGCTAGCTATACCAACAGAGATACTCTGAGCGACAAGGAAACGCTGGGGGTCCTCACCTAGATCGGGAGACTGACGCCAAACACCTCAACACTCGAATGAGGAAGATAAAGTTGATAGGTGCTACTGTTTTAACATTTTTTTTGTGTGCGGAGTAGAGAGACGACAGCGCTACTGCTTTATAGAGCCGGTAAAACCATTAACCTTACATGGGTGAAATTCGCACGATCAATCACTGAATAATGTAAAAATAAAGATGTGCAATATTTTATTAGAACTCACGTGTGCATAGCTAGGAGAGTATCGTTTTGGTAATCGCAATACCATGTGACCAAACCTTCATTATAACCAGAGCAACGACCATTCTTATCACTTGTATGACTATTTCCAATATCATTTTTACATCCTCAAAAAATCAATTTCTGAACTTTGAATATCAACTATCACACCTATAATATCGCTACTGCCATAAATGTGCACATCCATATATGTCTCCTCTCTGTCCTTGATACTTTTTAGGATAAATTTCCTATTTTAAAAATCCACTTTACTAAAGCAACACATTTGAACTATCGCACCTGCCAACCTATATTTTGCTTCACAGTAATACATATTAGGTTTCACTCGAAGTAATTTTCCGAGATCCACAGTAGTACTGCATCGCGTAAATGAATTTCACTACAAAGGATACATTACAAAAACGAGAGCGAGAGCGAGAGAGAGAGAGAGAGAGAGAGAGAGAGAGAGAGAGAAATCTAAGCACTAAGTATGTCTATGATCTGCTAATTAAAAAAATAGTAGATCAAATCATTTACATGTAAATGAATATTACATTATCTGCCTTGCCTTAGCTAGTATGTATTGCTATTAAATCAATCATGCAATTTGTTGGGTTTTTTTTGTAGATTATTTTCACTTCAGAATCACGACGATGCAAAATTCGATAGCTAACTTTTCCCAAATGTCTATTCGACATTTTACAACAATTTAAGAAAACAGTTTCTTATTCAGTAGGAATCTTCAGCGGAAACTATTCTCATACATGAAGTTAAGAGGTTAGCTTGCATTAAATTACACCATTTCCACAAAAAAAGCCATGAAAAAAGATATTACATACCTATATTTGAAGATTGGCGAGTAAAAGCCTTTTAATCCACAATTTTCAAATCTAACTTAAATTTATGTTAGAATTTTTAATAAAACCTACCCCAAGACACAATTTTTTTTCTATCCAAGATTCCTCACATTATGAAAAGCATGTACATGTAAAAATTCATCCATTTCTGTTGTAATGGTTGTGTAATACCAGAGAACGGCGCTTCCTGATTTACTAATTGAGAAGACAAGACCCCAGCGGACACCAGGAGAGAACGTTACTACAAAAACGTTTTAAAAGCATGGTACGAGTAAACAAATTCTTTTTTATCGAAAACTCCCTCGCAACAGCTTGATGATACAAACTGAGCTTGCACACCCGTAACCAGCAAAAAACTACCGCTTCAAAGGAGAGTCTGTATTTAAAGCCCTGAAAAGAAAGAAGATTGCAAGAACAAAGTCTCAGGTTATCCCGAGTTACTGAGCTTGAAGTGCTCATCAACATGAGTTGTTCGGTGAATCATGCACACCCCCACTGGATCTATATCTAGACATGTTATGGTTTCACCTTACGTGACATTTTAGGCTTCTGTAAACAGGCATTATGTAGAACAACAACTTTCTTTGGCTTCCTGGAGAGAGTGGCATGGTTGAGACACAGAGCTACCGCCGTGAGATCAGGTGTGTCTATGTTACTCCTCGATGATTCAGCTAAACAATAAGCTCTCGCATTTCCAGCCGGCCATGTCCTGCTTGGCAACTAACAGTAATAACACTTCGAGACCATAGCGGTATGTCAATCGAAAGCGCGGTTGACCACTTTTCTAAAGTTCCAGTGTTTGATCTTTAAAACGGGTAAAATTTTACAGCCTCCATTGTGCCAAACAAGCACAATTAGGATAGCTTGGTCTCTTACGGCACGGCGAAAGGGAAGGCGGCGAGGGAAGCAATAGCAAGCAACCTAAATATGCGCTTGCCAAGCATAAAGTGGACCCTACTCCTTGTATCCTGATTCTCGAACTGAGAACAGGACTAACTTAGAGACCAACGGGAAACCGAGTAACCAATACCGGATTAGTACTTTCTATGTCTCTGCACAAAAATCTGACTTACTTGTACTCGAAACTTTATTAAATTGAACTCTGATATTACATTCAATCGGCAGAAATATCGTCTGGCTACTCTGCATGGGTTAACTTTCGATAAGGTGTCTCTACTCGCTTATTTGTTTGGGAATCTCGCGTAGGCGCTTGAGATCCAATGTATTTGCGGGCCGACGTGTGTTGCGCTGTCTTTAACTTTTCATATTCGCTTGTTGCCCTTATATTTGAAAATTTGTATAATTTCATCAAACATTAACTGGTATTGTTAGGTCCAGTCTTGATATATCTTCAAACAGTTTAAATAGTTTCCATCTAGCCTTGGCCATCGTAAAAGAAACGGACAATTCCCCTGTAAAGAGACGAGTTAAATTACGAAGAAGCGTTTGATTTTAAGATGCGTTCTCATGTTCCAGTAAAACGTATTGGGTCTTAAAGTTCTTAAAGGGCTCTGTAAAATTTTATTCTCATATACTTTACTTGAAAAAAAAAATGAAAAGCTTTAGATTGAAATGTCATCTAATCCAATCGTAGTGATTGTTTCTGGGTCTCGATTGGAAAAGGTTGACCCGAGTAACATGCTCACTTCTTTGGTGGACGATGATGATGGCGTTCTTCAGTCACGGATGACTATGGTTAGAAACCTTTGAGGATTAGATATGTACTTTTTTGGCGTCACTGTAGAGTCCAATGCTCGATTGGCAAACTCTGTCGCAGCGGACGCAAGTACATCTGTTCAAGGTCCTTTTTGTGTATTTTCTCCTTTCCCTCTTGTCCCCATGATGAGGAGCTTTTTTTCCGCTGTCGTCATTCAAACTGAGACAGTTCAATTTCATTAAGCTGCGGTTGGCAGACAGGCCTTCCCACCAAGACTGAGGATCGATGTCTGCCATATGTCTTTCTTGATAACGTCCATATATCTCAGCTTCGGCCTTCCAATGAAACTAATGCCTCCCTCAAGTTCACACAACAGTGCGTTTTTTCGGAACTCTATCATCTACCATTCTTCGAACTTGACTTAATCAGCAAAGGGTGTGTTTTGACAAAACAGTAAATATACTGAGGAAGTTTGACTTTAGAAGTCCTTCACAGTTTGGGGAGGTACTTTTTCTATGTAACACCGGCTCTGTGGCCTAGCGGTAAGACACTCGCTCAGAGATCGGGGGGTGTGGGTTCGATCCCCGGCCGAGTCAAACCAAGGACTTTAAAATTGATATTAGCAGCTGATCCGCCTAGTGTCTGGCATTTATGTATTTAGTGCTAAGTATGGTCGGCCCGGTGTCAGGATAATGTGACTGAGTTTGGTGTAAGCAAGCGCTCCTTACATCAAGTGTGGTAGCACGCTTTCAATTGTCTTAAGCGCCGTCTCTGCTATAACCTTGTATTTGAAAAGAGACGTTAAAATTCAAACAACCTAACCTAACCTTCCATTTAACACGTAGAATACGTCGTAAACAGCGCACGTGGAAGACGTTTGGCCTGTTTTCATGAGAAGCGTAAGTCGTCCGGCACTCAGTACCGCACAACAACAACGATAGAACACAAGATTAGTATACCGACGTCTTAGTCTTGATGAAAAGGCTTCTATTTTCCTAAACATTTTGCTGAGTCTGTTTGGACACTATTGAAGCAGCCTTCCCTATTATTCTTTTGATTTCCACATCCCATGCCAGTTTACTCCAAATAATTATTTCCAGATAACTGAATTGTATGACCACATTCAAGAGGTGGTCGTCAAACTTGGTTTCCGGAAATTCACTTGCAATCTGGATCATGATTTCAGTCTCCTTTAAGCTGATAGTGAGTCCAGATTCGTTGCAAGCCCTTGCCACATAGTGAACAATATTAATTGGAGTCCAGCTTCAAATCAAATTGTCAACCGTTTGAGTGAAAGTCATGACGATCAGTGCTTATACTCCAACACACAATCCCGCTGATACAAAAAACAAACTTGCAGCTGAATGAAGGGGAAAGGCTTTAGAGCAAACTCAAAAATGTTTAGATTGATGAAAAACAATTTGAATTTCAAGGAAGCAAACCAATCGCCACACCCACAAAACTTCCGATTAAAAATAAGAAATGGCTACTGGCAGGCAAACGTTTGAGTGAAATAATAGTTCTTTAAATAGATGGCTACACAGGTTCTCGAAGTAATTTTTTGCCTATTTGGTCCTCAAAAGGCCGAAAGGACACCAAAAGTTAGGACTCGAAGAGCCATCCTATCATAACTACTGTACCTAGACCCGTCCAAAGGCATGTGTAAAGAAAAAAGACTAAATGTACATATACTTTACGATAAGAGTAAGATAATGATGTATTGAGAAAGAACTGGAAAAAACGCAGAATGAACTGGACATGACTCTCACAAATCTCACGCATGTTTCATCTCCTATCGTTTTACAGGAAATTCCGCTCGACATGCGTTTCTCGTCCTGCTGCGAGCAACTAAACACCAGACCGAAAAAATTTGACCCTTGCCGGGTTTCAAAACAAACCAGTCAAGAGAAAATATCAGGCCAAAGAAAATAATAAATAAAAAAAAACAGTAACTGAAAAGCTCATCTTGTGAATGCTAAAACAGGCAACATGCGGTTATCGGCGGCAAGGGCGGTATCCCTGCTGTTTCTAGCCCCCACCAGTCGCTGTTCGTCAAGATAATACAAAACGATGGGATGGATAAGCCAGTGAGAAAAGCCAAAAAAAAAGTAAAAAAAAACGGATAGAAACGAGTATAAGACTTTGCCTCATCGAAAGTCTTTTATTTCAGACATTTCGAAAAACTTCTTGGATTTTTCAACCATGCACAAATTTTAAAGTAGCTTGACAAAATAAAGAAATATGCTATGGCATAATGCGAGGGAAACCTAAATTTTCTAGCACGATGTTTGCTTCCAGATTTTGAAAAGATATGCAAATAAGCAAAACGATTGTTTATAAAACCTAACAAAAAATCATAGAAGTAGAAATGTCCCGACTTAGGAATATCCGGTGCTGAACTTGATTTATCGCGTTGAAACGGTATTTCATTACTATTGTATGGTTGATACAAACTTCCATGGCCTTGTGGGGGAATTTAAAAGCATCTATAGATTATATCAGATAAAGTTGCCAGATTCGATGCCTCGACTAGCCCATTTGAAAGAAAAACAAACAAGGTTTACAGCTTACACAACCACCTTCTAGAGTGTCAGACTGGAAGATTGCTAAAAGCTGCAAAACTCGCGAACAACACTCTTCACCTTGTGGTAGAAAAGTTGATGCCGCAAAGATAAGGAATTTGTTGTGTTACCGGTAAGATGGTAACAAGAAGGTAGGTCGCAGAGAGCTTAGGGTGGACCAAGATACTCCAAAGAAGATGGTCAGGAGGACTTAGTAAAGTTTTAGAAGGATTCAACCGTCTGCGGGCGGAGTTGAGTTGGCTGCTATTTTGTTCGTAGGCGCTAGAAACATAATAGGTACTCAAAGCTTGCACTGACTGACTTGTGAGATGGACCAATTGAGAGTAAAACAACCAGCCTGTAAAGGAAGTTGTAAGTGCGTTAAAAATTATAGTCGTGGCACAAAGATATCAAAACTGCTTTGATTATAAGTGGACCTAAGACAAAGCGCTATGACTTTTTGCTTTTTGCGTGGCAAGATTACACTATAACCTGAACACAAAAAATGCCAGTGGGGAAAAAAGAACTCAAGCGACTTGAAACGAGACTCTAATCAAATGTTGGTATGAGGCTTACAAAATTAGTATCAATTAGAACAATTACGGTAGATATTTAGTTCACTTCACAACAGAGATAAGGGTGAGGCAGATACTGCAGGTGTGGGGAATCAAGGCGTCCACAACAGCGCAGCAAGACAGGTGGCGAGAAAAACCAAGCAGGATAGAAACACGACCAAATGGGAAAGGCTCGAAGACAGAAGAGCTTAGATAAAAAGAAAGCGAAAGAGAGAGGGAGAGAGAGAGTTGGTTGGTTGGTTGAATTTTAACGTCTCTTTTCAACTGGTTATATCAGAGGCGGCGCTGTGGACAATTGAAAGCGTGCTGCCACACTGTGATGTAAGGAGCGCTTGCATACATCACACCCAGTTACATTATCCTGATACTGGGCCGACCAGACAAACACTAAATCCGTAATGCCAGACACTAGGCGGATCAGCTGGTAATACCTTGTTTTGACTCGGCCGGGGATCGAACCACGTACCTCCCGATCTCTGAGCG
>BMAT01000732.1:244151-254798 GCA_019649035.1 Elysia marginata | reverse complement strand
ACGGATACTCAAGTGTCGATGAATAAGAAACAACTACAGTATCGGCACTACACATGAGGCTCTCCCCAATTACTGGGCGCAGACAAAAACACACACACCAAAAGCTGACTTTATAATATATGGAGTTAAGTCTATGAAACGCCAGGACTGACAAGACCTTAACTCCCCAACTAGTTTTTGTTATCCGACACGCCATTTTTGACAAGTGTTGAGGCGTCACGAAATTCGCATCACGGGTTGTACAAGAAGCCCTGGGTATCTAAACCAGCTTAGTAACGTTACTTCAGGGCACCACACAGAGGAAATATCGAGGGATACTGGCACCACGACTTGTAACACGAGAGACAACAAAACCTGGACGACTAGGGCGGACATGGAGAAACATTCCGCAGACAGTTCCAGTCATAAGAGATTCAAATCTATATGGTCGGGACTCAAAACCTGAAATCCATACAGAATTAAAGATACAGCTATGAGAGTTGAAACGATAGATGTAGGCAAAAGGAGACACATACTAACATGGGGGAGAGAGGGGGGGGGTAAGTTGCACTCTGCACTCAAAACCTAAAATCTATACATTGAAAGAAATGAGAATTGAAAGAGAGAGAGAGAGAGAGAGAGAGAGAGAGAGAGAGAGAGAAAGAAATAGACCCACACAGAGTCATAGAGAGGTAAGTTTTGTTATGAGCTCAAAACCTGAAACCTGCACAATTTTAAGAAATGAAAATGAAGAGAGGGAGAGAGAGAGAGAGAGAGAGAGAGAGAGAGAGAGAGATGAGGAAACAAAGACGGGTTGATATATTCATATTGCCTAGAAAGGGGAAGGCGGAGAAAAAAGAGGGGGAGGTTTTACTTTTAGCATATAATTCTAGATAGAATAAAAATTTTATTTCATGATATTCCGAGAAAGATGTTTACGCCTAGGCCTTTTCACATAGCAGCCCGCTTTCTGTTACATTTGTAAAGCAAAAGGAAATTGCATTTTCTTGACTTTCACTGAAATTTACTTGATGTACTTATTTATCTCGTTGCCCTTCACCATTTTCCTCTTAGAGCACTTACTTTGGAAACTACAGACTAGCTATAGATAAAACCCATTAGATCCATTTTACCTGGTTTCAGGCCCTGTTTTAGATAAGCAGTCCTGGGGTGATTAGTAAATCATAACAAAATCTTTCGAGTATAAACTGTGTATAAAAACGCTTAAGATCAATTTTAAGTGATTATTTTTTTTTAGTGTTTAACTTCGATGCTAATGAGGAATGGAAAATTTATTTCTAAGTTGAAAGTAAACTATTTATTCTATTTCAAGATCACAAGTCCAACAGATCGCTTTCATATATAATACTGATGCTGCGTATGCTGAGATAGCTTGTAAGCGGTTTTAGAAAGGAAATAATGTGTGGCGTGTATTGACGGTTCCTGTAGGATTATCTCACACTCAGAGAGATAATAGCACAGCCGGAAAAATTTAGTGGTGTCGAAAAGTGAATCATAAAACTTACCCAGCGATGGTGGCTAGTCTTAGAAAACTGAGAAACATACACAAATTCAGCTCCCCATGTACAGTAGTTCAATAACTGCAAGTAAGTTCCGCGGTCAGGACTAGTATGTCAAACATATCTATTTTCAATCTTTAAACCCTTATGCAGGATGTTGCGGGCGCATATAAAAAATTCAAGAATTGCCTGTAACTGGATACCCATTTTACAGCTGGGTGGACTGGGGAAAGTTAAGGAAAATTGCTTTCCAAGGTAATTTCAACATGGCATGGTCGGGAATCAAACCCGCGATCTCCAGGTCTCAAGTCCGACGCGCTAACCACTCTGACCCCAATGATATGATAAATCATAGAAAAAAAATCAATCAAAGTCATGTCTTAGAGACACCAATTCACGATCAACATGATGTTTAAAACATATTTAAAGATGATGCATTTTTAGTCTTAAAAAAACATTTGAGAAAACACAGTCATTCGTTGTCAAATCTTAACTTATTAAAAGATGGTTGTGACACCAACCTCATAATCGACGTACCCCAGTCTCAATGGTCTACGCAATTTTCTCTTTTTTAAATTAAAGTCTTCTTTGTTTTATCTTTCCTTAGCCTACAGCCATCGATTTGCTTTCAAAATCTACATGTCATTATTTTCAAGCCTTTTTATTAGCACATCTTGATAGAAGAGGGTAGACCTAACAGTTTCTTTAATTCCTGATCTCCATGCAGCATTATTTTTGTTTATCTCAAACGCACTCATTGATTTCTTGCATTATCAGTGATGCGTGTGAGCACCTGCTAGCCTTCAATCTGATTCTGAACAATTCATGGAGAACTGACACCAGCGAAGACTGCAGTCATGTAGTGACATGTCGTGGTCTCATCCAGGGAAGGAACGTGTGGACGCGCCTCACAACGGACCATAGCTCAGGTTGGCCGCACTGCTCAGCACCAGCCTACCGATTCCTCCTCTCTCATCACATCCAGACACCCATGCCGCATCGCACAGGTGCTGATGGTAGACAAGCTGCTGCTCGTGCGAGTGTGAATAGCAATCTATCTCTCTCTATCTCAGTGGTCACTTCCTCAATGTGAGGTAGCCTGCCGCTAGCTCTTGGCAAACTTCTCATGCTCAACATCCGTGCAGTACAAATAATGTTCAGAGAAATCAGAAGATGTTTACTTTTTCTGTGTTTACGTTTGAGATATTTCAATATTTGCTTTGTTCGGTCTGCTGCTAAAGATATTTCTTTGGTATAACTTTTTCAAGAGACGGTCCTACCTGGGTCTTATCGCCAACTGGTGAAAATACAGATTAAAAAAAAAAGATGAAAATAAGGTCGATTTCCTAACTTTATCTTTCAACGACAGGTTATTGAAAAACTCGTAGGAAAAGTGTGTTTATGTTTCTCAGCCTTGAGTATAATCACCTATCACCTTCTTGTTATTCAAGCTTACTTCTATTCGCATCATGATATCTCTTTGACGAGCTCAAAGCACAAGAGTCCTTTATTAAAAAAAATCAATAACAATCAAAGATTGGGACACGAGCACTCGAGATAAGTAAGAACTGAATCTGGCACGCATCTATCTTGCCAGCTGGCTTGAGGGCCGAAGAGAGACAGAGGGGGGAGGGTTTTTTTTATATAAATACCACTCACTCCATCTATATCCCTAGAGTAAAGCGGGTGGGAGCGACTGCTTTGCCGTGAACTGCATGCGCCAACGGTTCTAGTAGAGTACTGGAGCTAGATAGGAAGTCTGAACACATACAGGCTGCTCATCTTGCTCAGAGGGATATTCTCCCTAAAGAAAATAGCTTGTAGCTGAGAAGTCAAGAGGGTCAAAGGTTTAATTGGTTTGCTCTATCTAGGACACAAGTGCACGGGTTGTGTCATTTGCTAAGATAAATACTATTAAACATGAAAGGCAATCAACCGAACAAGAGTAATGGGCGATAAACAGGTTGAACAAGAGCCTAACTACCTTTGTATTTTGTTGTCGCTTGCATTTTACAGCTACCGTCATCGAAGTTGTTATAATACCAAAAATATAGAAAAAATAATCAAACAAAAAAAAATAAATTTGAAAATATTATGCCAAAAAGCGTCGCCTCTCTCTTACTTCTCTATGCCTCTCTCCTATTTCCTACTTAATTTTCTTCTTTCACATTCCCAGTGACCTTGAGTCTCCGCTCTCTCACATTTAATTATCTTCGTTCTAAACGTTTTTTTTTCTTGTTCCAATTTCTGAGGCGCTTGACTTCACTTTCCTTAATCGAAGTATCTAGTACAAACTAACCTCAACCGATTTTGATCTATAGAAAATGACTCACTGCCTCATTGTCTTCTGATCCCCCTTATCCTCTCTATCTATATACATGTATATTTCCTTCACCTATAAACTCTCCTTCCAATCACTGCCTCTTTACCGTCTTCTAGGTCTAATCTAAATCATCACTGCCCCGTCCTCTCTACCACACACACACGCACATGCAAACTAAAGGTCATTTCATGCCCCATCATTAGCAACCAGCCGGAGATTAATTACGCCCTGAGGGTTACACGTGAGTGACCGCACGTGTCCAGTCGACCGGGGCTAGGCCTGCTGGTCTGAGATCAGTCTGATCATGTTCTCTCCCCAGGACACCAACTGACCGCCCTGACCCTTGAAGAGCTCTGGAGAGATGTTAGCAGTAAACCAGGGAGGCCCCTGATCACCTGACCACAGCATACACGACCTGTGTTATTGTAGGGCATCTTCAGTGGTACAGGCTAATTGAGGCCAATGTTGTGACAGCGTGTCCACATCTGGAGACTAATCAGGTCTTACAACAATTTTACATCAACAGACCGCGTCTGGTTAGTCTAGCGCGCCGGGTAAGAGCAGATGACTTGCAGACCTAGATATCTACATTAAAGGCCTGCATCTCTCTCCTGGCGAAATGATACTTTGGTAGAACCAGACCATCCCAGACTTCAGATTGATAAGACTTCTGCAACATAAGGTTGGACTAGAAGCGCAGAGACTCCGGTAACTAAAACAAAAATAGTTTTAGTTAAACCATATTTATAATCTAAAAGAAGAAAATTTCATTTTGGACCGAAAACATTCCAAAACATTTTAGTTTTGCCACAAAACATGGATTCTGTATTTTAGATTGATAGCGCTCTACTGTGGGAGCGTTTTAGCAGTTTTGGACACAAGGAATGAAATATCGGATCCCATAAGTATTGACTATTAAAATGAGAATTTGGCACTCCAGCCAAAATGCAGTAGGGTAGCTCTGTAGCCTAGTCATGTTTTACTATAAACGATTGTCAGCCAACACTCTGAATGCCCAAAAATTCTTGGTAAACGATTTTGTACTTGATTATACGGTTACCTACGTGATTATTTTCCGCGGCATTTATTAACGCTGGTTCTCAGATTTTCTCAGAAAATAACTGAGTTTTTTTCTCGAGTATTGCATGGTAGGCCATGAGAGGTGACATTTACGGCGGTTGCACACATTTCATCAATGACAGAAACAAGGCATGAAGTTCCTTCTCAACTATGTATACTACGGAATAAACCGCATTCTCTTAAAAACTAAACAACCCAGGAAAACTATGTTCGTGTTAACATGAAGCACCACTTTTCTTAGTCCTATAGTTAACCTGTCAAACGTAGGTTCCGATTGCATCAGCGACCAAAGATTGCACAGCGTATTGAATGCTCTCTTGGCCGAACAGGAAGTGATTTTTCCTTATTGTGTAAATACTAATTTCGACATGTCTGTCTAGGTTTTTTAGTTCATGTTTCTTAAAATATTGACGTTTTCGTTTTAATATGATTTTGGGGGACTGCTCTACAGATTTACACATAGTATAAACCAAACTGTTTGCAACTCTCGTTGTTAGGATTGGCTTTTGGAGGGAGGGGGGTGTAACATTAGTGACCCCCTCCCCGATTAAAAAATATAATATACACAATATATGTATCAATGTACGTCCACCGACGTAAAGAGGTTGCGGTGAAATCGTATAAAGTTTGTCTCTGCGAGACCCATTCATTGTGGCTCAGGTAACCCCTTGGTTTGTTTTGGACGTCAAGACAACGAAGACATAGCCAGTAAAAAGCGGTCGTTTTCAAAGCGGTGAAGTCTATATCAATAGCTTCTGCTGGCGCCATGGCGAAGACAACTTTCGTTCAGTCTGTGTGAGTGAGTGAGAGTTGTGCGTCGAGAGGCACCGGGCCAGAAAATAAACTTTGCTTCTACAACAGAAGTAAGTCGCTACTACTGGGATCAATTTGTTTACATTAAAAGCTACGCAATCCTTGGATCTTCAGCCTCCTGACATTTCCCGTTATTTCTTTCAATGCCACGCCATTAGAAACTGCTACGGGGCGAAATCGTTGAGAAAGAACACGAAGCAGCGAGCTGAGGAAGGCTAAACAGGACGAATTGAAACTGTAAACTGAAGGAGAGAGGTCAATAAGAGTAAATTATTCTGTTTATTTAAAGAAAAGGTGTGCCTTTCAAATAACGTATCGAGTCTGTTTGTACATCTCGTTGATTCAGTTCACGCAAGATGGTTTAACTGCGAACTGCTGAGAACCTCCAGGGAAACCTGATTCGGGTCCATATAATTATTTTTATGGTATCATTTTCATCTCTGAACTTTGCAACAAAACAAGGCAAGGCCGATGAACGATAGTATAATATCATATCCAGATGGGATTAGATCCCACGAGTTATAGTGCTGGCGGGAAGAGTAAAAAGCCTTCTGTTTACCTTTCATTATTAAGGTATAAATACATTACACGTGGACTATAAGTACCTGAGTACCTGGCACTTGGTAGGGATTTTCGAGCGAGTGAAACAGGAAGAGAGAGCCTCAGAGATGGTGATAGATAGACACATGAGAAAAAAGGAAGGAGGGACAGAAACAGACAGACAGAGACAGAAATAGACAGATACGAACAGACATAGAAAGCTGTACAGCAATATTGTAAGATATATTTTATATTTCCACAACCATTCTCTCTCTATAACAAATTTAACTGGGAGGAAGAATAACATGAGGTTTCATCTAGAAAAGACTATAACTTAAGAACAACATGCGAGTGTTTTGCTTAATTTTCTCAATCATTTTCTATAGTTTTTTTTATTACAGAAATGTTAAATGTAACGCGAAAAAATTTGCCTGTAAGGGTCATTGAACACACTCAAACTAATTAAAATCGGAAAAACACGATTTATTAAAATAAATAATAAATTAGATATAAACCGGGAAGGATTCAAACAAAACAATAATTCAAGTCGTGGGCACAACTCTTTTAAAGATAAAAGATCACCTACAAACGGCAAGTCTAACTCTACGCCCATGCGCATACGCCATGAAATAGGTGACAAGTATATTAGGGTGGGATTGATTGCTAACACTAAACCTAATCTTCTAAAGCACTGCAGTCTATGCAAATACACTCTTTACGCGAAATGTTTCCATTCTTAGATTTATGGAGAACAAATGCATCAACTTAACAAACGAGGAATGACATGGTGACTTCGAGCGGCTCATATATAGATGAAACGGAATCTCCTTTAAATTTCTCTCTTTACAATCAACAAGTCAATCCTCCAATTTTCCCCCGTCTCTCTCTTTCTCTCTCTAGACTTTTCCGTCCGATCTCTTACACACTTTAGCATTTTCGGTCTATGGAAAAGAAAAGCCCAGAACAAAGAAAAAGAATTGTGAAATGGAACCACTGAGCCTCGAAAGTCAAAAGAAGGATATTAAATTTGTAAATCATGCCGCATCTTTTACGTCTTTGTTACAAAGAGGCGGCTGCGGGAGCGGCATTGCTGAGACTAAAACAATCGTGATTTAGACCATTTATGAAGCAGTGAGGAAAACGGAATTTCACGCACAGAATGTTTCATGATGGTATAATGTTCATTCTTATTGAAGACATGAGTTGCCACTCGATAAAGGTATTTGTTCATTGATGGCACACCATCCCGAGCTTTTCGGGTAACTGTTTTCTAAAATAATTTCTGTCTGACAGTGCAGTGTAGCATATTCATTAGGTGCACCATTCTTACGATGAATTTTGATATGTTTCTCACTCATGGGTCTTTATTTAAAAAAGCTACCCATTGCTCAACCCGACTAAAGCCACTCATTTCGGAGACCTCCATTGCAGTCAGATTATTGCGATACAACTGAAAAAGCATCTTGGCCTCAAAACTTATCCTTTTTGAGTTCCCAGATCTTTCCCAGTAAATCTGATCATAAATGCCCAGCCCCATGCTCTTTTCAGTTGGTCTAAAGCCATAAACAATGAGACAGCGCACAGTGCATGTGTGTCATTCGTTTAGCCGACTTCTCACCATTCTCAGCAGGCCTGTGTGCATACATGCTTAATGTGAGGCGGCCATCTGCACAGATGTACTGTTAATTGGGTGACAGATTCATTCTGCTCATCACGCCCGTACAGCATGCAGGGTACCGGTGTAAACAGACTTAACACAGATCACGGGTTAGGGAGCCTCTGAAGACCGACCGTGCTGGAGTGTCCTCTAACAAGGCGAAGCCCATAGGGGAGGAAATTCCGCATGTCCATCTAAAACTAAACGCACTGACGGCCCGTTAACCAATCATCTGTTGCAATAGCCACGCTGCCTATGGGTGTTATTACGTCAAACGTTATCGTCTTGGTCTCTACTAACACGATCCCATGTTGCAAAGTTAAAAAACATCTATGTCTATTATTCTCCGGTTGTTTTTTTAGAATGAACAGATTTGGCGTACAGGCAATCAAGATATTAGATAGGTTTGCCCCCTAAACTTAATGATTGGTGGTATACACTGAATCCCTAAACCTCTCAAAACGAAAAAAAATGCTACGGTGCATGATTGAATTTCTATATAAGTGACAAAAAGTGGTGGAAAGCGGTTTAAAAGGTTGTTGTCACACAGCAGTAAAAACGTCCAAGAGTCAAATTCTTTATCCGTAAAGGAAACAAGAAGCTTTTACAGAGACTACAAACAATTTCGCTTTGCTGTTAGAGACACCTTAGACTTTGCCGTGAGAAGAGAAGAAGAAATAAATTTAATGATGTTTATTTACATTTATTACTTCGTTCATACGCAGAAGCTCTGCTGAGAAAAATAATAGATACTAATGATTACATTTCATGACTACAAGAAATGGTATTTTAAGTCTTTGCCGACTTACAGATAGGATTTGCCTTGTATTCATTGCAAAAGCTTTTGTGGCCAAATCAAATGTGTGGAGTCCATGAATTATTACACAAATTAGATCTCGTGCTTCTCCCTCTTGTGACGAAAAAGGTGTGGAATAGATAACAGACACAACGCCAACTATAATGACTGCCAAGAAAATCTCTAGTGACCCTGATCACTAAATGCAATTTCTATTATTTAAACCAAGGGATATCTGTTGAAAAGAATGATTCATACTAACCAAAAATATCATTATTCAAAGGTTGAATTTGAACTTCTTTACAGTGAGCACTTATAAAATAGGTGCATATTGAGCAGACTTTGAGAGAAGAGCTAAGGCTAACAGCTTTGAACTTTGCCACTGACTTACTTGGCATCTTGACAGCAGTGATCCGGACAGAGACCGTGTCCCTACTGGCCGTGCCATTGCCACTGGGAAAGTTCTCCGCAGTGCACGAGTAAGTGGCCGAACGCGTGACCTTGACCGTGAGAATCGATTTGATGGTAACAACAGAAGTGTTCTTGTCTGTACGCCGTTCAGTGGAAGATTTTACCTCTGCAGAGATCTGGACCAACAAAGCAAGACAAGAGATGAAGCGTCGCAAACTCTAAATTTATTCAAAACTGAATCAGAGGTGTCTGTACAATTGTTTGCATTGAGGAAACATTAACAAATTACGTCTTAAAGAGTTGCAATAAGTAAGGCTGGTGATGATTTTTGACTTTTTAAAATTTAACAAATAACAACTGTTTTCACTAGACTCCAAAATATAATAAATACCTTCGTTGCATGGTAGGAAGGCAGCGGGTGAGTTTTCTTTTTACTTTTTTCATTCTTTCTCGTTGACAGCATACCGTTACATAATAGGCAGTGCATTATGGAAGGGATCGATTCCAGACCATGGCATTGTCTCAGGAGCATTTTGATGAAACTCCCAAAATGAAACCAAACAAAAGATGGCTTAAGAGAGAAGTTATACCCTGACTCACCAGCTGACCGTCGCGTCTCCACTCGATCGTGGGCATGGGAATTCCCGCAGCCCTACACACCAGGTGGCGCGTGGAACCCACGTCCCAGAGTCTGTTCATGGTGTTCTCTGGGCTCGGGATGATCTCCGCCGGCACTAAAACCAATAGACAGATACATGGTACACAAAGGTTTTGAAACTTTCATAGTGAATCATACTAAAACGAAGCAGACATTTTGGGCATTTCCACTTAATTTGTATTTCTCTTTACCGCTAATTCCATAGCTTTAAAATTTTTCAATTATTTGATTGCACAGTGGCTGCCTCCACTATTTATTCTGATCTCTAGATCTATAATTACAACGTGGCGTACCTTTAAAATATTAATGTTATCGCTTCATTTTTTTAATGGCTAAGTTTTGTCCTGTTTCAATGGTTGCTTTTGGTGCGCTTTGGTTCTTCCCGTTTAAGTGAGTAAGCCATTTAGAAAGGCTTGGCAAGGATCTTCGCCATGAATCTTCCTTTATAAGAAAAGTAGTGGGGATATGGTATAAGCTGTTTTCCCCAAATGGCTAGGCGGTAGGCGCCGACGCTACTATAAGTCAAAGAAGGTTCGAATCATACTAAAGGCAGTTCAGGCATTTTCATTTGAAGCCTCTCCACTGATAATTTGATACCTTTAAAATCTTTCAAACTCGGTATGAATGTCTTACACTAACCACATGGTCCGTTTTATTTTCTTATACATCAATGAAAGTCACTGTACAGCCACAATAACTGAATGAAACTGGTTTTGGAGTAAAAGAAAACATGGCTGTGTTTATTTCGGATTTTACAGAAAATTTTAAGTTCTTTTTGTTTATTTTACACTTTAAGCATTGGAGAAAGGAATGTCTTTACTTCACAACATTTTTGACAAAAAAAAGCGTTAGGTCAGAAAAAATACCTAT